>BQNB010025799.1:0-59248 GCA_026074375.1 Tanacetum coccineum
CATTCCCCATTTCTCATAAACATTTTTCATTTTCAAAAAAAATAAAACACACATAAGAGATAGAGTGTGTGTGTGTGTGTGTGTATTCGTCCGCCACCAACCACCACAAACCACCATAGATTTTCCAACTTTGATCAAGAACGTGATATTTCGGGTTGATACGAGTATTTGGGTATTCATTTAAACAACGTTTGGGTTGTCCGGTTCGTGTCGAAATCTACATTTTTGAAGATTTTCTTGTAAGTTTCCAAATTTAAATTTCGTTTGTCCTTTTGGGTTTATATTGATGCATAGATGTTAGTTGTACAAGTTGACCGTCGTAAAAATCGATTTTTGGAAACGAAACGAATAAAAAGGGGTGTTTGGCTTGCGTCAAATAAAAAAAGAAACAAGAGAGTTTTGTTATTTTTGATATTGTGGTCGTGATGGTTGAGAAACATAAATTGCTAGATAGCTTATTTTGTATAATAGCTTGTATAGCTTATTTTGTGGGTTTTTCGTGGCTTATTTTGAGCTTTATGCTCACGTCACCTTTTAAAATCACAAGGGAAGTGATCTTGAATATTTTCGTGGTATGGCACATGTTCGTGGAATATTTTTATAGCTTATGGTAGTAACCAAATGTGATACGTAGCTTATTAGCTTATTTTCAAGCTTAATATAGGTATTTTGGAGCTTATGGACTCACGGCCTAATACGTCCATTTAAGCCATGGCTTAATGGGAGGGCTTATTGTTGTCCAAATTATTTTCTACTTATTAGTATGAGCTTATGTATATAAATGGACCTTGGTTTTGGGCTTAGATCGTATTTTGGACGTATAAATACCTTACTGGACCCTTGTTGGGCCTTAAAGCCCAATAAGCGATATTTAGTCATTTTAAGAGCTTTTGACGAATTTTTGAAAGTGAAATGTATATACGAAGTAATATTGAACGTTATTTTGGGAAAAACGTTTTAGTAAACGTTAAAGATTGAGATTTTGGAATTTTGTCAGAAAAGTGTCGAAAGTTTGAAAAATATTTGAAATAAATGTTAAAAACCTTGGAAAACGTTATATAAACGTACGGGTCATAAACGTACGGGTCATGTCGAAATTTCGTAAAAAAGTTAATACTTTAAAAATTTTACTTAAGAACATGATTTTTGGATTTAAATAATAAAAAATTATTTTTTATTTTATTTATTTAATAAATTCACTAAAAGACGAAAAATATAATTTTTGTCGAAACTTCTCTAATAGTTTTATTATGAATAAACGTTTCATTTTCAACCATATTATGATTATTTTATGGTAGCTAAGAGTACCGAATGGACTTATTGAGATATATTTATGATTATTTATTATAAATATTTACTTATATTACTTAGATTGTTATGGGTAATTGTACAACACATCTAGCCTCTAGATTGTTATGGGTAATTGTACAACGCATCTAGCCTCTATGCATCAAATGTGAAGACTATTTTGGAAATAAATGATTTCGTAAAAAGTTTATACTTAGAAACTTTACTTAAGAACATAATTTTTTTTAAATAATAAAATATTATTACTTTATTATTTTATTATTTTAATAAATTCACTAAAAGACGAAAAATATAATTTTTCTCGAAACTTCTCTAATATGTTTATTATGAGTAAACGTTTCATTTTCAACCATATTATGATTATTTTTACGGTAACTAAGGTTACCGAATGGACTTATCAGGATATATTTATAATTATTTATTATAAATATTTACTTATATTACTTATCTATTTTCTTTAAATAGTATAAGTACGTATCGTTGAGATATCGGATTGATAGAATGGTGGGGGGATATTTTTGGGGCGAGACGTCAACCATCACACCACTAAATTGTTACGGGCAATTGTACAACGCGTCTAACCTCTATGCATCAAACGTGAAAACTGTTTTGGGAATGAATGCCTTAAAATGGGACATTAACTGGATTAGGACGTGAGCGGACGTCGTTGCATTTGCTTGTGAATTGAGTTTGCCATTGGAGACAGTTGCTTGATGTGAGTTCTCGTAGACCCATTTTTACTGTTTTTCTGTCGGGGGAAAATATAACAACTCAAGAATTTTCATCAACCTATTTTACTATGATCACAATTGTACGGGGAAATTTTTCGCTTTATTACATTACTTACACTGTCAATATCTCATTAAGCAAGGTAACTTGCATAACTAAAGTAGACAAGCTCACGCAACCTATCTATGACAATCCTGTCCTCATATATGTCAATTAAACATCATAACATGTCAAGTCAATATCATAACATCATTATTACAAAGTACATTATTCCTATAATGTACCATTCACAACGTTATATTAAAACGGGCTTTAAACCGTTAATAGTAACTCTTACCTAATCGCATAGAGAAAGGTTAACATCTAAATGAATGTATCAAGGTACTAAAGCTATGTATCAAGCAATATAAATTCTCATTTGATTTATAAAATCTCTTCAAGACACATAGTACAAGTCTCTAAAAGATCAATGTATATGTCATTACAGAAATGATCTCTAAAATTAGCCTGTTTTACCTCCGTTGTCATTCTAATTTTTCACCACCACTTGTAAACAAGCTGACTTCATCATTTTTTACAATGTGTAAACCCTAATTATTCAATTCATAAGCTTTCATACATCTTTTTATACTCAAAACCCTAATTCAAAACTCTAAACCCTAAAACCGAGCTAGTTTCTAAACCATGACTCGTTTCTTCATTTTTATCCATTGTAAACCTAAACTAATACTTAATAGGTTTTAATATACATAAATCTTACAACATTCTCATTCATTAACTCCTTTCATGTCATCATTCTACTTCAATTTTTACAAGATCAAATCCAGAAAACAGTTAATTGTGCCGCTAATTGTGATTTTGACCGTTTACTCATTTTACCTACTATTTTACCTATACACCTCTCAATTTTTGGATTATAATCCTTAATATAAGCCGTGGATCTGTAACATATCAATTCCTAATCAATATGTTTCAGGAATTACAAGCTTGTAGAAAACTCTAACTCCGATTCTCTAATTGATCCCTATTATAACCGTATATACAATCCCTTGTAAAATGACATTTTTTTTGTTTACATAGGTTTATAGCTACACATGCACATCCAATGACTAGAACACTTACCTCCCTAGTGCTTATCATGCACCTATCTTCAAAATTTCTTTACTTTATTAGTTTTAAATTGCACCATGATTTCCTTTTTCGTTCTTGTTTATCGGCGTCATCAATTGGGTAATTTCATCTCACCTTGCTAGTTCTAGTTTCTAGCTTGACAAACACATTATAGACCTACTCATCACAATCTTTTCATCCTATTTGGCCTAAACCTGTTCATACCTTTTTCTTGAGAGCTTTCGGGTCATTTTACCGATAATAGCTAACATTATCTATTCATATTGCTTCATCCTCCACTTTCACTCCTCTATACCCGTTCATAGATGCTTTCCTTGCTCTAATAGATTAATATGTGAGCTGTAGTTGGCTCATTCAAGTTCAGAAATGAAGCAAAAGAAACCAAGAAACTGAGACCGAGGAAAGTCGTTAATCTAGGCGTTCGAAGTCCGAAAGTCTCGATTCTGACAGTTTCCAGCCATAAGCTTCAGACCAAGGTTCTCCTAAACTATGACTCTGATTTTATAAACGTTATTTAATGTTTCTATGATTTGATAAAATTTTAATATAAAGCTATGAACTCCAAAAATCTTTGTGTTATACCTTTTTTTTCCAAACAGTACACCCGAAAACCTAATTCATGTATTTACTTAAACTATGAGCTAAACTTGTAAACTTTGTTATTATATTTCCTATATAATTAATAATGTTAATTTAACACTTTATTGATTATGAAGAATTTGAATCGTAAAACCAGAGTTTACGTTGAAACCATAATCGACCCCGTTTTGCTTCTTACCTTTAACGATTCGTTATTTTAAAAATGATGTTTATGTTAAAAACTTCATATTTTAGTTTATTATAACTTATAAATGTCTATTGAAATGTTAAACTAAGCTACAACCTTGCATGGCTATTTGACTTGTTTTGTTAATTATATATAATGCAAGGGGTTGTATATGTACTTTCGGAAAATTATAACTAAGGACTAAAAGTGTCATTTTATTGAGTATAACTCCAGGATCTATTATGTTACTTTTCAAACGCCAAGGGTTTAATTGGTTTCTTAACCTAGCCACGGGATGTGTGGTATAAATAAAAACACTTGTCAAATCTTGACTATGTACAGTAAAAAGGCAAGTTGTTCTAATATAAAGGCAATCCCGTTTCATACCTTGTTGTTTTTCCTGCTTTATTGCATCTCATCATTCATCCATCTTCATTTATTCATCATTCCTTCATCCATCATTCATCTATCATACGCATCATTATATTTATCATTATCCTATAACCTATATCCAAAGCTTCAATACCTTTATTGCTAAATATGCTTAAAGTTTAAAAATGAGTATCTCTCTTTAAAAATTTTGAGCATTACTCCTATCATTCTTATTACATGTTATCTTTTGTTGATAGAATGCCTCCAAAAAGAGCATCAACATCAGAATCACCGGCTATGACTCAAGATGCCATCAGAAAGCTAGTTGCTGACAGTGTCACCACGGCTCTAGAAGCTCAAGCTGCAACAATGGCAAGTAATCCCGACAGGAACACCAATCTTACTGGAACTCCTGCAGCGAAAATGGGAAATTACAAAGAGTTTATCAGCTGTCAACCTTTCTACCTCAATGGTACGGAAGGAGCAGTAGGCCTTATTCGCTGGTTTGAATGAACCGAATCAATATTCTCTTGTAGCAGGTGTGCCGAAGAAAATAAAGTAACATTTGCTACTGGTACTTTAACTGACGATGCCTTATCCTGGTGGAATGCATATGCCCAGCCTATGGGAATAGAGCAAGCCAATCAAATCACCTAAACTGAGTTAAAAAGGCTTCTGACGAACAAGTATTATCCCCAGACTGAGATCAGAAAGATGGAAGAAGAACTTTACAATCTGATTATAAAGGGAAATGATCTTAAACCTTATGTTAGAAGATTCCAAGAATTAACAATTCTATGTCCAAACATGGTGCCAAACAACGATAAACTCTTGGAAGCTTTTATCGGAGGTCTACCTCGAAGCATTGAAGGAAATGTTACTGCCTCTAAACCTCAAACTTTAGAGGAAGCCATCAACATAGCCCAAAGGCTAATGGATCAAGTAACTAAGCATACTCCAATGCAAGTATCGAGTGACAACAAAAGAAAGTTTGACGACAGAAGAACTTTCAACAACAGCTCCCGCAGCAACAACAACTACCGCAACACCAACAATCGCTACAACAATCGTCAACAACAAAACCGAAGGCAAGAAGCTGGTAGAGCCTATGCTGTTATTCCATCAGAAAATGGTAGGTATGCCAGAGATCTCCCTTTGTGCAAGAGATGCAATTTCCATCACACCAGACCTTGTACTGGCAAATGTAATATTTGCAACAAGGTGGGCCATTTGAGCAAGAACTGCCGAAACAAGAAGCCAGCTACTGGAAGTAATCAACTACCAGTAACAGTTGTATGTCATGCCTGTGGAGAAAAAGGGCATTATACAAATCAGTGCCGCAAGACCAACATCAATGCCCAAGGAAGAGCATACATGCTGAAAGATAGGAATGCTCAACAAGACCCGAACGTAGTTACGGGTATGTTTCTATTAAATCAGCATTTAGTCAAAGTATTGTTTGATTCCGGAGCTGATAGAAGCTTTATATCCATATCGCTTGCCTCTAAGCTAAATATTTCGTCTATTACAATAGATACCTTTTATGATATCGAAATGGCTGACGGAAACTTAGTAAGCACAAACACTGTTATTAAAGGCTGCACTTTAACTCTGCTAAATCAACCTTTCAAAATTGATCTCATGCCAATTAAGCTTGGTAGTTTCGACGTTGTCATCAGTATGCCTGTTATCCAAGTATCATGCCAAAATTCTCTGTGACGAAAAAGTTGTTCACATTCCTATCAACGGTGAAACTCTAATCATTCGAGGTGATCGAAGTAAAACTCGACTAAATCTCATATCTTGTATAAAAACCGAAAGGTATATATCCTGAGGTTGTCAAGTTTTCATGATTCAAGTAATGGAGAAGAAATCAGACGAGAAGAAACTAGAAGACATTCCCGTAGTCAAAGAATTTCCAGATGTTTTTCTTGAAGATCTACCTGGTCTCCCTCCCGTTCGCCAAGTAGAATTCCAAATCGACTTAATCCCTGGAGCAGCACCTGTAGCTCGAACACCTTATAGATTAGCTCCTTCAGAAATGCAGGAGTTTACTAATAACTTCAGATTACTAACAGACCTGAAAGGTATCATCGACCAAAGTACATTCGCCATGGGGAAGCCTCCTGTCTTATTTGTTAAAAAGAAGGACGGATCTTTCAGAATGTGTATCGATTACCGAGAGTTGAATAAACTTACCATAAAGAATCGTTATCCATTACCAAGGATCGATGACTTATTCGATCAACTTCAAGGTTCAAGCGTTTATTCAAAAATCGACTTAGATCATGTTATCAACAACTATAGTAAGGGAAGAAGATATTCCTAAGACTGCTTTCAGAACAAGATACGGACACTATGAATTTCAAGTCATGCCATTTGGTTTAACAAACGCACCTGCTGTATTCATGGATCTCATGAATCGTGTATGTAAACCATATCTGGATAAATTCGTAATAGTGTTTATCGATGATATTCTTATCTATTCTCGTAACGAAGAAGAACATGCTTAAACAGCAAAATCATCTCAGAATTATCTTGGAATTACTTCGAAAAGAGAAATTGTATGCCAAGTTCTCTAAATGTGATTTCTGGATTCATATCGTGCAATTTCTTGGTCATCTCATCGATAGTCAAGGACTTCATGTTGACCCTGCCAAGATTGAAGCTGTTAAGAATTGGACATCTCCCACTACACCCACAGAAGTGCGTCAATTCTTAGGACTCGCCGGCTATTACCGAAGATTTATCGAAGGTTTTTCAAAGATTGCAAAGCCTTTGACTAAATTAACCCAGAAAAACAAGAATTATATCTGGAGCGAAGAACAAGAATCAGCTTTTCAACTCCTTAAACAAAAACTCTGTGAAGCACCAATCTTAGCATTACCAGAAGGAAACGATAATTTTGTCGTTTATTGTGATGCATCTCTTCAAGGGTTAGGAGCTGTACTAATGCAAAGAGAAAAAGTCATTGCTTATGCATCTCGACAACTCAAACCTCATGAAGAAAACTACACTACTCACGATCTCGAATTAGGAGCAATAATATTCGCTCTTAAAATCTAGAGACACTATCTATACGGTACAAAGTGTACAGTTTTCACTGATCACAAGAGCCTTCAACATATTCTTCGTCAAAAAGAATTGAATATGAGGCAACGCCAATGGTTAGAATTACTCGCAGATTATGATTGTGAGATTTGCTATCATCCCGGAAAGGCAAATGTTGTAGCAGATGCCTTAAGTCGAAAGAAACGAACCAAACCCCTCCGAGTCAGAGCATTAATCTTAACCGTTCATCCAAAATTACCATCTCAAATTCTCAAAGTCCAAAATGAAGCTCTTAAAGAAGAAAATGTCAAAAACAAGAACCTACGAGGAATGGACAAATCATTTGAAATTCGTCCTGATGGAATGGCCTTGTTTTTTTTTTTTTCCCCCCCCCTTTTACCCCTTTCCCGTTGTATCAAAAACCGCGAAGTTTGGATACCACTTTTTGCGTTTGAGAGACTTAATCATGCATGAGTCTCATAAATCAAAATATTCTATTCACCCGGGTTCTGATAAGATGTACCATGATTTAAAGAAACTCTATTGGTGGCCTAACATGAAGGCAATCATCGCAGAATATGTTAGCAAGTGTTTGACATGTTCTAGAGTTAAAGCAGAATGTCAAAAGCCATCGACATTATTGGTACACACCTGAAATTCCTATGTGAAATGGGAAAAGGATAACAATGGATTTCGTCATAAAGCTAATAAAACCATAGGGGTGAACACCGGACATGATGCCATCGGTTTTATCGATCGTCTTACAATCAGCTCATTTCATACCCATTCGAGCGACTGATAGTATGGAAACTCTTACGAGGTTATACATCAAAGAAATAGTCTCTCGACATGGCGTGCCAATCTCTATCATCTCAGATCGTGACAGTCATTTCACATCCAGATTCTGGCAATCTTTGCAAAATTCTTTGGGTACTCAACTAGACATGAGTACAACATATCATCCTGAAACCAATTGACAAAGTGAAAGCACCATCAAACCACTCGAAGACATGCTACGAACTTGTGTTATAGATTTCGGGAAAGGATGGGATAAACATTTACCATTGGTAGAATTTTCCTACAATAACAGTTATCATGCCAGTATCAAGGCAACACCATTCGAAGCACTTTATGGACGAAAGTGTAGATCACCTGTTTGTTGGGCCGAAGTTGGAGATTCTCAACTTACGAGACCAGAAATAATTCAAGAAACCACGGAAAAGATCGTACAAATTCGTCAACGCTTGCAAGCAGCAAGAGATCGACAAAGAAGTTACGCCAATGTAAGGCGAAAGCCTTTAGAATTTCAAGTTGGCGATCGTGTTATGTTAAAAGTATCACCACGTAAGGGTATCTTTCGATTCGGAAAACGAGGAAAGCTTAATCCACGATACATTGGACCATTCAAAATTCTTGAACGAATTGGCCCAGTGGCATACAAACTAGAGCTTCCTGAAGAGCTTAGTAGTATCCACAATACTTTCCACGTTTCTAATCTCAAGAAGTGCTTATCCGATGAATCTCTCATTATTCCAATGAAAGAACTTCAACTCAATGACAAACTCAACTTTGTAGAAGAACCAGTGGAAGTAATGGATCGCGAAATCAAGCAATTAAAGCGAAGTCGTATTCCTATAGTCAAAGTGCGATGGAACTCTAAAAGAGGACCAGAATTTACATGGGAACGCGAAGACGAAATTCATGCCAAATATCCTCATCTATTTTCAATCATCACTTCAACATCAAATCAAATCTCGGGATGAGATTTCTGTAAGGATGGGGGACTATAACAACCCACAAATTTCATAAATGTAAATATCCATCTATTAAGTTAGATGATGTACAATCTATCAGTTATATATGAACTCACCTTTTTCAGGGAAATTTTTCGCTTTATTACATTACATTACTTTGCCAATATCTCAATATGCAATATATCCTGCATACCTTGTAAGTTAACGGCTCATGCAACCACAAATGGCAATCCTATCTTCGTATATGTCAAGCAATCATCATAATATATCAATAAAATATCACAATATCATTATTACAAAGTACATTACTCATATGAGGTATCAATTACAACATTATATCAAAACAGGCTTTAAACCATTATCGGGTATCTCTAAACCCTAATTTTGTGGAAGATTAACATCTAAAGTGAATGCACAAGCTACTAAAGTATATGCACAAGTAATATAACATCTCATTTGAAATATATAAACTCTTCAAGTCAAAGTACAAGTCTCTAAAAGCTCAATGTACAAGTCATTAAGCATGATCTCTAAAATAGCCGTTTTACCTCCATTTTCATTCTAATTTCTTCACCATCACTTGTGTGCAAGCTACTACACTTAATATACAATGTGTAAACCCTAATTATTCTATTCATAAGCTTTCATACATCTTTTTACACTCAAAACCCTAATTCAAAACCCTAAACCCTAAAACCGAGCTAGTTTCTAAACCATGACTCGTTTCTTCGTTTTTATCCATTGTAAACCTAAACCAATACTTAAATAAGTTATAATAACATAAATTACAACATTATCAATCATAATCCATTATCATTTCATCATTCTACTTCAATTATACAAGAAACGAATCCAGAAAACCCTAATTGTACCCTAATTATAATTTTGACCCGTTTACTCATTTTCAGACCATCTCATTCTCAAGTAAGCAACCAAGAGTCATTGTAAACCCATAAAATGAGTTTAAAAACCTTTATCTATCATTAACCATTCTTTCTTCAACAATGTACGAGAATTACAAAGCTAGAAAACCCTAAAAGCCTTATATGAACCCTAAATTCCAAGCTACGGCTTATTCTTTCAATTTCAACCCATTTTAACTAAAACCAACAATCAAGCTTCATTGATAATACTTTATTTAAGCTCTAGGACCTGTATTCCATCATTCCTAATCAAGAGTATGCAAAATATAAACCAAGAAAGTCAAGAAAACCCTAAACGAGCCCTATTTGAACCCGTGACCTCATTTCTTCAATTCTAATCCGTTTTAACCCAAACCAATTGCTAATCTTTGCTAATCCTTCCTATATCAGACCTTGGCTACATATATTAACTATCCTTAATCATTTATACACGAAATAAAGACTTGAAAACTTGTGAAACCCTAGTCGAACCCCAAAACAGCCCGAACCCCTTCACCATCAATTTTGACCCATTTTAAACCATTCCAAGTGCAAAACTCTTATGTGAACCTCTTCTAGAATCCCTCAAGCAGCTTATCCACCTGCTTAGACCATTCCTTGGTCAAAATTGAGAGCACATGGCCTCTCTTTTGCTTACTTCAGCCGCGGCAAGCACCAAACACAACCAACTCATCAAAGCTAGTTCATAGACCTTCCACACTTCATATTCTAGCTTATACACATCATACCCTAGCTCTACTATGTGTCAAGATCAGATTATAAGCTTTGCTTGCTCACCACTCTTGAAAATGGGTATAAATAGGGGCTTTGTGTGTTCATTTTTCTTCATCCCCCACTTCCTCCTCTATAACCCTTACATAGAAGCAATCCTTTGCTCTAATAGATCCTAAGTGATCTTAAGAAGGCTCAAGTACAGAAAGGAAGCAAAAGAAACCAAGAAACAAAGCCCGAGAGTCGTTACTCTAGCCGTACGAAGCCGAAAGTCCCGATTCTGACCCGTTTCCAAGCCATAAGCTCAAGACCAGGTTCTCTAAGCTTATGATCTGCTTTTATAACGTTATAATGTTCATATGATCTTGCTAAAATCATAATATAAAGCTTTGAACTCAAAAACCTAAGTGTTATGCCTTTTTGATCCAAAACCGTACACCCGAAACCCTAATTTCATGTTTTTACTTAAACTATGGGTTAAACTTGTAAACTTTTGTATATATTCAATCCAATAAGCTATTATAATGTAAAATATTCACTTGATAGATCATAAGAGAATTTGATCTTAAAACCCGCGCGTTTTCATTTTAAAACCCTAATTTGACCCGTTTTACTTCCTAGCTTAACGAATCGTTAATTTAAACTTGCGTTGTGTTAAATCTTCATATTTTAGTTTATTATAACTTATAAATGTCTATTGAAATGTTAAATTAAGCTTGCATGGCAATTTGGACATGTTTTGTAATTATAATCCATGCAAGGGGTATATATCGTAATTTTCAGAAACTTATAACAAAAAGGACTAAAAGTGTCATTTTATTAAAGTTATAACTACAAGGGTCTATTATGTCACTTTCCAAAGTACAAGGTTTATTTTGTATATCAATAAAAGTTGAAGGACCAAAGTCATAAAAGTGCAAACCCCAAGGGTCTATTTGTAATTTTTCAGAACCCTAGGGTCTAAAATGTAACATTTTGAAAAAGTGTAAAATCATATCCAGAACATTATATGTCATAACTTTAATTAACGCTCCTCGTGCTTAACATCTCCAGATATTGAATAAAATGCTTAAAACTACTTATGTTATAACTATTATATCATTCATCATCGATGTGCTTTCAAAAATCATGTCCCGGATTCATATCATACCACAATACTAGGAAGCTTCATATTAAGGAGTTTCATCTTGGTATTACGTTCTGACTGAGTTGTTGGGTTTACGATTTAAAGTGCCCTAGCTCCTCAAACGTTTACTGAATGACTTCTGAATTATGATGGCCCGAACGGTGTTATGATAATTTTAATATCAAAACCGACATCGATATAAAATCTTACATATTCAATCAAACTAAGACTTGACATATATTACCCCAGGTTTCCCGTGACGAAGCCGTTACTTTCATTTCATATACATTTGCTATCAATTTCCCTATAACTGTTCAGGTGAGTTCATAGCCTCGCATTTCAATCTTTTTATAAACCCGCGAGGGGGATACATGCTATAAACATGAATGCAATTATTTCTGTATGTTATTTCAATTTACTATTGCCTAAGTAACTGCTTTGCCTTTAAGTCCCCATAATCATGACCGTATAATTACCTCCTAGTAAGCGCGAATGATCTGAATATATCAATTTAGGATGGACCTCCCCTCATTTATCCCATGTTATTAACCCATTTTGTATTGTTATTGCAAAGAATTGTTACTTAATCGTTTATATTTGAGAATTGCAGTAGTTATGGAGCACATGGTGAATATTAGCAAAAGGCGCGCATTCTAGAGCTTAAATGAAGATATTTTGAAGATTACTATTCTGAAGACCAATACGACGTATCCATCAAGGAAGATACGGCGTATCCGTGCCTGCATTCACCAAAGACCACAAAGGAATAAAGCTTAATACGCCGTATCCAGAAGACCAATACGCCGTATTAGAAATATGGAATGAATATAATATTCTAGAAGATATCAAGCGTGGTCCCTACTCCAAGAAATCCCCAATACACCGTATCCAATCCTTGGATAGGCTGTATCGAACCCACTTCTGGACCTTATAAATAGAAAACTCAAAAACGAGTTTTAAGTGTGCTATATCATATTCTCGATACCTAAACCATAAAAGTCAATTTTCAAAGGAGAAGAAGAGTAGAAGAGGTCGAGCAACGCTATCAATTCCATAGGAGACAACGTGTAATTCTGTATACTTTAGTAATCGTTTAGTTTTTGGTATCATTCTTTAACTCGGTTAGTTTACCTTGGCTAAATAATTTCTTTTGTATTTATTATAACGTTTGAAGGCTAATACCTTCAGGTATTAGCCATTATTATGAAGATCTGAATGTTTGGTATTTGTTTATCTTGATTTCTTGATTTATCGTTGAATGCTTGTTTATGTTTATCAATTCATACCGCGCTTTTGTATGCGACCTATCATTTAACTAGATCTATTGATACAGACCAAGTAAATCTAGAGTCTGGGATAGCTCTCCATATAGTAATTTATACATCTAGAATCATAGGATCACAAATATTGTCCATCTAAATCTGTGTCTAGGATACGCTTCGGGCTTAACTAGTTAATTGGATATTTCTAATGGTTTATTGATCGTGTTGACTAGAAGGTAAACCTAGATAATTCAACAAATAACGTTCTGATTCCATAGGATAGTTGGACAAGTGGACTACTAGTGTATAAATCGCCATTAAGCGGTAAGTGGGTAAAGTCTCTATGAGCTAGGGTTTAATAAGATCACCATTGCTTTAATCCCTAAGATAGATTATAATCAGCAAATAAGGATGCTTTATGCGGATGCTCTAATTATGACAGAATTAATGTGTCTAGGTCTTAGGATGATGTAACGCCTAAGTCTTAAGAATGATATACCGCCTCGAGAGAAGAAATCATTACACTAAATAAACAATCCAACTTTCTAATTGGATTAATAATGGTTAATACAGTTTTCTTATATTTGGCTTGACCGCACTTTTATCTTTTGTTTATTCGCTTGCGTGGGTTAAAGTGCCTTGAATTAATTATAGTCACCAACCAAACCGTGCCAGTCTCTCTGGCTGAAAACCCCCTTTTTCCGTTAGAATTAGGATTAGGACTGACATAGGTTTAGAATATGATAGAAATAACATAGATTAGATAACCAAGATATTAATTAAATTGATAGGTTTAACCTCGCTTCAAGTGTTCGACACCTTACTTACCACGAAACTACTACCGATCGGGTACACTGCCCGTTAAAGTGTTGTTTTTGGTTTAGTCGGCAAAATATAAATTCCATTAACCTTTAGGGGAATTTACCATTGTTAAAAATGCTTAAATGAAGCATTATTCTTTAAGCATTTCAAAAATAAGCATTTCTCTTTAATCATTTTAAAGAAGAACACAGCATTAAATACTTGTGATATATTTTCTTATTACGTGTTATCTTTTGTTGATAGAATGCCTCCAAAAAGAGCATCAACAACTGACAGCACCAGTATTATCAGAAGCCGTTAGAAAGTTAGTAGCTGATAGTGTCACCTCGGCTCTAGAAGCTCAAGCTGCGACAATGGCAAGTGCTAGTAATCCCGAAAGGAACACCGATCCTACTGGAACTCCTGCAGTGAAAACGGGAAACTACAAAGAGTTTATTAGCTGTCAACCTTTCTACTTTAATGGTATGGAAGGAGCAGTAGGCCTTATTCGCTGGTTTTGAACGAACTAAATCAGTATTCTCTCTTAGCAGATGTGCCAAAGTAAAACAATGTAACATTTGCTACTAGGTACTTATACTAACGATGCTCTTGTCCTGGTGGATGAATATGCCCTGCCTATGGGAATAGAGCATAGCCAATAAATCACTGGACTGAGCTAAAAAAAGGCTTCTGACGAACATGTATTGTCCCCGAACTAAGATTGAAAGATGGAAGAATGAACTTTACTATTGTTTGTAAAGGGAAATGATCTTATACCTTATGTTAGGAGATTCCAATGGAATTACGGTTCTATGTTAAAGACATGGTGCAAACAACGATTAAATTCTTGGAAGCTAAGCTTTTATCGGGGGGTCTACCTTGAAGCATTGAGGATAATGTTACTGCCTCTAAACCTCAATACTTTAGGACAGCCATCAACATAGCCAAAGGCCAATGGATCAATTAAACTTAAGCATCACTCTCCATTGCAAAGGTATCAAGTGACTACAAGAAAGTTTGACGAAAATGAAGAACCTTTCAACAACAGGCTCCTGCAAGCAACAACAACTACCACAACTCACAACAATCGTCCAACAATCGTCAACAACAAAAACCGAAGGCAAGGAAGATGGTAGGCCTATGAGTTACTCCATCAGAAAATGGTAGGTATGCCGGAGATCTCCCTTTGTGCAGAGATGCATTTCCTCATCACACGGACTTTTTGTACTGGCAAATGTAATATTTGGCAACTAAGGTGGGCATTTTGGAGAAGATTGCTCCATAAATAGAGAAAGCCAGATACAATGGATTGTAATCTACACTACCAGTAACAGCTGTATGTCATGCTTGTGGGTGAATCAAGGGCATTGGATATCAAATCATGGTGCCGCAAAGGACCAACATCATTGCCCAAGGTAAGAGCATACATGCTGAATGTTAGGAATGCTCAACAAAGACACGAACGTAGTTAAGGGTATGTTTCTATTAAATCAACTATTTTAGTCCCAAGTATTTTTGTAATTCCGGAGCTGCTAGAGCTTTATATCATATCTCTTGCTTCTAAGCTAATATTCCGTCTATTACAATAGATAACTTTTATGATACGATTAATGGCAGACGGAACATTAGTATGCACAAATCACTATTATTAAAGGCTGCACTTTTTAACTCTGCTAAATCAACATTTAAAAATCGATCTCATGCAATTAGCTTGGTAGGTTCGACGTTATGTATCGGTATGGACTGGTTATTCAGTATATCATGCCAAAATTCTCTGTGATGAAAAAAGTCGTTCCTTATTTCCTGTTATATACGGTGAAACTCTAATCATTCGAGGTGATCAAAGTAAAACTCGACTAAATTCTTATCCTGTATAAAAACCGAAAGGTATATATCCTGAGGTTGTCAAGTTTTCATGGATTCAAGTAATGGAGAAAAAATCAGACGAGAAGAAACTAGAAGACATTTCCGTAGTCAAAGAATTTCCAGATATTTTTCTTGAAGATCTACCTGGTCTCCCTCTCCGTTCGCCAAGTAGAATTCCAAATCGACTTAATCCCCGGAGCAGCACCTGTAGCTTCGAAACTCCTTATAGATTGGGCTCCTTCAGAAAAGGCAGGATGTTATCTAACCTACTTCAAGAACTAAACGACGAGGTTGCATTCGACCAAGTACATCTACCTTGGGGAGCTCCTGTCTATTTGTTAGTAAAGAAGGACGGATCTTTCAGAATGTGTTTCGATTTACCGAGAGTGAATTAAACTTACCATAAAATAATGTTATCCACTACAGGATCGTTGACATATTTCGATCATCTTCTAAGGTCAAGGTTTTATTCAAATAATTGACCTTAAGATCAGGTTATCATTCAACTTTGAGGAGTAAGGGCATGAAGATATTCCCTTACAGACTGCTTTCAGATCGAGTATACGGACATCACTATGAATTTAAGTACAATGCTTTTGGTTTTAACAAACGCACCTGCTACTGTATTCATGGATATCATTTTATTCGTGTATGTAAAACCCATATATGGGATAAATTGTAAATTGTGTTTATCGATGTTTTCTATCTTGCTGTACGAAGAGTTATTTTCATACTCAGCAATTATCTTGGAATTACTTTCGGAATATGAGAAAATTGGTATGCCTAGTTCTCTAAATGTGTTTTCTGGATTCTCTTATCGTGAATTTTCTTGGTCATCTCTATCGATAAGTCAAGACTTTCAGGTTTGCCCATGCCAGTTTTTAAGCTAGTTAAGAATTGGACATTCTCACTACACCACAGATAGTGCGTCATATTCTTAGGGGACTCACATCGACTATTACGAGATTTAACGAAGATTTGTCAATATGGCATAGCCTTTGACATATAATTTTCTGTATACAACCGTGACTTGAGTAGGTTAGTCAAACCATTAGTGTTGACTTATGTGTCTGTTGCAATGTACGGTTTATGTGATTTTATGTGTTATACGTGTTTATATGTGTTTGTGTGGGATATGTGAGATTGGATAATCAATCCATTGAGCGTGATCGTCTCATTAGGATTGGATTTGTGTTAAAATTTGTTGAGCTCATTTCGTTTCACTTTTGATTGTACGTGGAAAATGGTTATTGAGTTTTTGAGCGTTTTCGTGTTAAAATGTGTAAGTATTTTATACGTATACAGTTATTTTTGGTGTTGTAATTTAAGATAAGTTTAGGTTTTTAGAGGTTTAAGTTATGAGAAATGAGTTGTTTGGTGGAGAGAGAATTTATTTTTATCACTTTAGTGATAATTGATTAGAATTAGTATTTTGAAAGAATTGTTTTGGTTCTATAAGTGGTTGTCAGGTGAGATTTAAATGTGAAGCGTATCATTTGTGAAAGAAATAGTTTGTTAAAATATGAGAGTTTTGGTAAACTTTCCATATATAAGAAAGTGAATATGGAAATGAAAGTTATTTTCTAAAAAGCTGTAAAACGTCAGGTTTTTGCGAAAAGAAGGTTTGGAGAATTTAGTTTATGGTTTTTATAAATTATCAAACTTTAAGTTCTTTTAGTAAATAATAAAGAAAATAAAAAATAAAAAATAAAAAAAATTATTTATGGATGAATAGTAAAAACGGGAATAGTAAAAAAAAAGAAAAGGAAAAGAAGTCCAAGTTAGGCCCAAACTTGTAGAAAGGGTTATCCATTAGGCCTATATAAGCAAACCAGGATTAGAAAATACAGATTTTTTTTCTCCCCTTCTCCTTGGTCGGACCGAATCCTCTATGAGAAAGAAAAAAAAGTTTTTTTTTATCTAGGTATTAAGGTAATTCATTCTATTCCTAGTGTAATCTTTTTAGTATCCATTGTTTAATTTCTGTAATCTAAACATGATGGATTAAGTTTTTATCATTAAAATATAGTTTAGTTTTCTTTAATTAGGGTTTAGTCTACTGTAATTAATGGTGAATTAATGATTAGGGTTCATAATTGTAAGTGGTTATGAGTTTTAATGAGGAATTAGGGCTTGAATTATGCGTTTTGGTGTTTAATTAATGAGCAGAATTTAGGTCAGATTGTTGGGCGAATATCTCCATGATGGAAAATGCAAACAACATGCTTCTTTTTTTTAAAATGTAGCCTTTTGAATCTTCTTTCCAGAAAATCTAGCCTCGAAGGTTTTTATGGTCGGGAAGGGGGTCAAATGTTGTTTACAAGACTCGTTGTCAAAACTGTGTTTTCAGACGAATTTTGAGTCAACTTAAGTGAGGTGAAAACCCTACTTAAGAAGTGTTTTTAAATTAACCCTTTTTAAATACCGGCGTATAAGTAATTTTTATATTGGCTATAAGAAGAACTCCAAATGGCTAAAGGCTAAAATTAATTTTAAGTTGGGTTTTTAAGTCGAAACTTTTTAGTGTGCAATCAGATCCGAAATTGACCAGTTTGTAAGTTTGATTTTCAAAGGTATACTTAGGGGTTGAATGAATGCATGAGCTTCTGGGGGAACTTAATATACACATGTGGGGTCATGTGTGAATTTTTGTGGGAATTATGGATGCGTTTTGGTATGGGTTTGGTCGTGCAAGTTGGGTCCAAAATTGCATATAGAGCAGAAAGTTTATAAGTGTTTAAAATAAATGATAAAGAGTAAATAAAAGATATTATGAAGGTGTTTAAAATGAGGGTAGAGAGTCCTTACTTTATAGTTATAGATGATTTTAGTCCATCATTAGGATTGTTATATTAGATTAAGCGTTTAGCTTACCGATGGTAACATGAGCTTTTATTGTGTATAGTTGTTAAGGAAGGAGTTTGAATTGCTTGTAGCTGCACGAACAGGTGAGTGTCATAGCCCTATCTTTTCTAAGATTTTTCATTGGGGTGGAAACGATGCTTGAGTATTAGATGTTTTATTACTGTGATATTTGATGGTTGAGCTTAAAAATGCATGTGCTATGTGGCTATTACTTGCTATGTGTTGAATTGGACTTGACAAGTTAGAGCAAAGTTGGCTTGGATCGTGGATCGTTCCTTCCCTAACTTGGGTTGAGCCCAAGCTATTATTAAGGTGAGCTATTTTGTTTGGTTTATTATTGATTTGAATGTGTTGAATTGAGCTGATTGATTTGTAGTATGTGATAGTTCATGATATGCCATGCAACTGTTTCATCTTTATGACAGTAATGTTGGAGTTGTTATTGAAAATGTCTGTGAGGTTGGTGTCTAAAACCTATGGCATCTCACCAACCTAGTGTTGACGTGTTTTAGCATCGTTTTCAGGTAACTCAGGTGATCAAAATTGATGTTAGGAGAGTTGCTAGTGAGACCATAGATGCAAGTTGAAGATCTATGATTTGCTATGCCGTTTTATTTTGAGCAATATGTTGATTTGATTGCTAGGACTTTGTTTTGATACTGTAAGATTGTATGGATGGTAACTCCGTATCATTCCTATTAGTCGTTGGATTTTTTTTTGTTGGTTGTTATATGACATCATTGTGTCTTTGCAGTTATTACACTATTGAGTATTTCCTCCTATAAAGATACCATGTGCTATGTTAATATCTTTCATGTTATGCCTCGATTTCCGCCTTGGCGGGGTGTGACTGATGGTATTCAGAGCCAAGGTTATAGAGAATTAGGTGGTTGAACCTAGACTATAACCTAGGAGTCCTGGAAGTAGATGCATTTAGGGCATAAGTGTTTGTGTACGTATATACTGTATGTTCCCGCTATCTATAAGCTTGAAATTCTCTCTATTTTTGAATTTACTACTTATTATTATATAAATTATAATACTTTTTATATGGGATCAATAGTAAACCGCGCGAAGTTGGGTGACTTTTGAGAGAGAAAAGTCAAACCCAAGTGAGGCCCAACATAAGTTTATTTCGTTTCCTACCTCGATGCGTTGCTATAATCGAGGATTGCTTTTATATTTTGGGTCGCGATGTGACTTCTGTTTCGTTTAGTCGATTGGGATTTTATGGTTCGTTAGATGGATTATTATGTTTGAGTTATATTTGCATTATTATTAAGTGCTATGTGGTAGATGTGTGTTATCATTGAGATGTGTGGTCTTGGAAGTAAGTACATCGTGTGCAAAGGTGCAATTTTAAATTATGGTCGCGAACATAATTATAAAGGCAACACACACGTGGACTTGTGACTTTGATTGCATTGATCATTGTTGCTTGTATGTATTATATAAGGATGTAAGTTTGGATAGTTATGTAAATGGTAGTGTAGATGTGATGTGAGATCCTGTTGAGGATGGTTATGTGGTTAGAGAAGTCCTCTCTTAGAAACGATTTTGGCTTTTATTAGGTGGGTGCATAGATGGTAAGGTTCCCTTTCATCTATGTTTGTGGATAATCGGATACTGTTTGGTGTGGTTGTCACGATTCTTAAGTTGGTTCGTTAGCTCGTTGATTCGTTGAGATATCCAACGCTCGTGTTGGTATTCTAGGGTGTTATCATAGAACTGGTGTTCTACGTTCTCCGTTTTTGACGTTTTTGAATTGTTTTCTTTTTGTCTAAAGGGTGACGATACTTTTTGGATTTGGTTCTAATACTTTGGTATGGATGAGTTTTATGGTTTGTTTGGTTTCAAGAGGTCTTGTCGTTTCGTTTTCAAGTAAATTAATATTATGGGTATTGGATTCTTAAGGTTATTTTTTGGGACGTCTATGTTGCTATCATGACGTCTCGTGTTACGAAGTCATAAATTCCTTTTCAAAGTAATTTTGGTAGTCGATATCATATTGTTTAGGTTTAAAAAAAATTTCTTTCGAGAAAATAAATTATAATAAAAAAATGCAACACGTTTGTTTTAAACCATCTTTTTGATTTTTTTATAAAATCTAATTAAATAAGTTTACGAAATTTTATTTAAATTTATGTTTACACTTAAAATTATTGGCTTACTAACTAAGGCGTTCTATTGTTTTAAAATGTATTGGTTATAGGTTATGTGGGAAAGTTTCTTGGGTAAAAGTCGGTTTTGGTACAAAGGTTCTTAATCTTTTATTTAATGGGGTTGTGGTACGTGGTATTTATTCATTGGGTTGTCTTAACATCATTGATGCATGTGTTAGGTCTGAATATGAAGTTCGTTCGTTATGTCGTTATTTTATATTCTCGGTTGTTTCTTCTTTTGGGATTGTGTGGATTTTTGGGTCCACCCAATTGGTGCATGTGAAGTTTGGTATTTGCTCTCATGGCGTTGGTGATTTAGAGTTGATGGTAGGTACATATCTTTGAGTGGTGCACGATAGTAGCGATTTAAATGGAATGGAATTATTCGAATTCCCAAGTTGGAATTGGTGAGTTTTGGTTTTACTTTAATTTAGTACTTTAGTTATGGGAAGCCGTCTGTATTGCCCTTGGTAGGAAGAAAGGGCCGTTGAGCTAGTTATGAAATGTGCATAGATTATTCTTCGAGTAGAGTGTGATAGAAAAATTCATATGTAATGTCACAATGGAGTGTGCACGGGGTGACGTAGCTAGGGATTGTTGTTAGGAATGGTAATGGACATCGTTCAAGCTTTAGGCTATGCCGTTGGGGTTAACAATGCAATAGCGGTTTTCATGGAGTTAATTGAAGCCGAGCGTTGCGATGGGCGATATTAGACAAGCTAGTTAACGTATATATTTGGATGATATTTTAAACTGACCCAAAGTCTAAGGAGGAGTACGAGTCGCACGGGAAGATAATCGTGGAGACACTGAAGGAATAGAAGATGTACATGAAGTTTTCCAACAACGTGGAAGCTATCTAGATGTGAAAGGAATCAATGGGTAATGAGCAGATCCTGGCATTATTGTCCGAAAGGAGCAAACGATTGTCATAGTCTTTAAATTATGACGCACGATAGTCAAGGGATTTATAAAAGCATGTTTGGAAAAAAGGTGAGAAGAAGAATGCTTATACGTCGCGACAACTGAGGATCTTATAAAGGATTATATGACTAACATGATAGGTTTTGCACTATAATGCTAGAGGCATTAAGTGAATGAGACGTGGAGAGTGATCTATATGGATCATGAACGTTTTAAACACACTTTCAATCAGAAGGATTGAACATGAGGCAGAGTCGAGGATGAAGTTTATTTAGTGAGTATGTTTCAAGGCCAAAGTACACCTGGGAAAGGAAAAGGTGGTTGGTGAATGGTGGAGTAGGAAAAAGACGTGAAGCAAATTGATGAGTTTTGGATTGACGTATGGACGATCCAAGCTAAGATCGAGAGAAAAGGCATGTTGGTGGTGTATAAATAAGATATCTCGCACAAAGCAATAGAAGTTTCAAAATAAGATGTTGGGTTGGGGGTCTTGGACCAACGAGTGTGAAGAAAGAGGTTTGGAGAGTGGTTCTATATTGGCTATGAAGAGGCGTATAGATAAAGTATTCTATCCATCTGAAGCGGGGATGCAACTTGGTGGTGTTAGGTTTTCGAATTGGTGGGTCGAGTATGAAGAAAAATATAGCTAGTTGTGGTAGCAAGTATTTAGCGTATTCGAGAGTGGAAGTTGAGTATCAAGGGTCTTCAGGATTGTTGCTACAAACCTGAGTTATCGAGTAGAAGTGAGAACGTGGCACTGGTTAATGTTAACGTCTCTATATAACTATGAAATTCAGGTCTAAAATAACATTTATGATTAAGATATGTCTAAAAAAAATTATTACAAATAAAATATGAAATTACTTATTTTATGCTTGATAAATCTAAATTTTTCTAAACAGGTTAGAAGTCCATGATTTTCCTATAATAACCATTTTTAAAATAGATTCTTATGAAGATTATATTCAAGACGATTTCGAGATTTAAAATCAATTTTCTTTATTTTAAACGACTTTCTTTATTATTTTTAAAACAAATTGTTATTAATAGTATTTTGTTGGTTCTTTCGAGTAAAGTCAATTATTGTTATATGAATTCTATCTTCTCATTTTGATGGGTATGGTCAATTGTTAAGTGTTGTGTTGTCGGAGCGAATTGTTGATCCTTTCGGTTGCATTTTCTGTCGGTACATTTATCCCACCCTTTTTCTTTTAAAGGTTTCTCATGAATTTCGGTTTGCACCTATTCGCGTCTGTGAAATCCCTTATATGTTTCTAGCCTTTCATTTGATATCCGTCGCTACGCTATTCATTGTTCGTAACCCTTAGACTTCGGTTAAAAATGCACTCTATTCGGCTAAGTCACTCTTCGTGGGGCGCTCGCGTGTTGTTTGTTGAGAAAAAGGACGGTTTATTTTGTATGTGAATGGACTATCGAGAGTTAGACAATCTGACCATTAAGAATCTCCCCAGGATTAAAGACTTGTTAGATTGTTGCAAGGATCGCGTTATTTCTCTAAGTTAGACCTTGATCTGATTATTATCTGTTGAGAGTGCATGAAGAGGATATTCCAAAGGTTGTGCTTAGAGTGTGGTATGGACACTTCGACTTAACAATTATGCTTTTAGGAATTATGAAAGAACCAAAGGTTCTCAAGTACAAAGTAAGCAGAGTGTGCAAGTTGTATTAGACAAGTTTGTTATTATATTTACCAAGGATGTCTTGATCTACTATAAGTATTAAGGGGATTATGGGATTCAGTTGAAATTAGTTTTGGAATTGTTAGAGTATGAATGAAGTTTTCCTTGTTGTGATTTTAGTAAAGTATGTATTGATTTGAGAGTCTTATGAGAGTTTGATGGAGTAGGTGTTGTGAAATAGGTGTAGATTAATTTATGAAAAGTATGGTAGCCTTGCGTCGATTGAATTTTAAAATTTCAGGTGTCAGTGGTTGGGTTACAGGTCAAGAAGTGTAAGTTTTAAGTAAACCTGAAGTCGGATTGATTCTTCAAAAACGTTGAGTTTTATAACAACTCATGTCTTAAACTCAAGACAGTTCTTGTTTGATGAGTTGCGAGGGTAAGATATGAATCAAGTGGTTATAAAACTTAAGGCTTTTGAGGAATTATTTTGGGGACGGGTGAGGCTTAAGGAGTAGAGGTTCTTGGTGGTATGGTAAACATTCGGGTGATTAGTGTGTCCATTATGAAGTCTAAGTATCTTCATGTGTTGTGGATCGTGAAGTGGATGTCACTAGTTGAATCTCGGGACGAGATTCCCTTAAGGAGGGGAGACTGTGACAACCGTGGTTTGAGCAGGGTAGCTTATACCTTTAGACTTTAGCTTTTGCTCGTTTTATGTGATTTTTGAGTGTTTCGTGGTCGTTTTGATTGGTAATTGTGGTGTTTATATGCATGTGATCGTTTTAGAATTAAATGATCATTTTGTTATGTGTGTTTATATGTTGAGTTAAGTAGTCCATTCTTCGGAATAGGGAGTTTGAGAATGGATGACGTTTTGCATATATTGCTACGTCAAATCTTGATTTTTAAAGGATAAGCGTTTATTGAATGTGAGTGGCTTTAGGAAGGAATGATATGGTTGAAATATGAAAGTTTGTATCAAACTTTCCATAAATAGCAGGTGAATTTAGAAATGAAATGTTATTTTTAGAAAGTGCGGTTTATTGCGTTTTAATAAAAATGTATAGTTAAAATAACTTAGGTTTTTGTAGAAACTTAAGGTAATGTTAATTATTAGTTAAAAAAAAAAATTATAAGTGAATAGTAAATCCGGGAATAGTAAAAAAAAAAAAGTTTTAATATTTAACAAATTCTATTTGAGTTAGGATTAGGTTATAATATATAAAAACTAGACTTCATCTTTTTCTCCCATTTTTGTGGTGTGCCGTGAGATCCATTACCCCAAGAACCCTAGGAAAATCTTTTTCAAGAGCTAGATCCAAGAATCAATCAAGAGTGTTATTTAGGTGCTTGTAATCAAAAGGTAAACACATTAAACCTCTTTAATTCTCTTAATTTTTATAGCTTAGTTATGATGGATTTAGGGTTAATAAAAAAATACAGATTTATTATGTAATTAATGATTAATATGTTAATTAGATATGAATTAGGAAGGAATCCATGCAATTTTAGGTTAGGGTTTGCATGGATTGATGTTTTATAGATGAGCAGAATTTAGGTCAGATTGATTGACGTTTTTCTCCATGATGGAAAATGCAAATGACATGATTCTTTTTTTTAAACTGAAGCATTTTGAGTCTTCTTTTCAAAAAATCCGGCCTCAACAGTTTTTGAGGTCGGGAAGTCAATTAAATAATGGTTACAAGATTCGTTGTCAAAACTGTGTTTTCAGACGAATTTTGAGTCAACTTAGGTGAGGTGAAAACCCTACTTAAGAAGTGTTTTAAATTAAGCCCTTTTACAGAAAGTAACTTTCATATGTCTATTAATAAACGCTTAAAGGGATAAGGCTAAAATTAATTTTAAGCTGGGTTTTCAAGTCGAAACTTTTTTGTGTGCAATCAGACCCGAAATTGACCAGTTTGTAAGTTTGATTTTCAAAAGGGGTATTATGGGATTGAATAAATGCCTTCATGGGCTTTGTGATGAGATTAGTATACAAAATGATTGGAGGTATGTGTGAATTTTTGTGGGAATTGTGGATGCATTTTGGTAAGGGTTTTAAGTCGTGCAAGTTGGGTAAAAATTCTGCATTTGAGC
Organism: Tanacetum coccineum; assembly: GCA_026074375.1. Taxonomy (NCBI): domain Eukaryota; kingdom Viridiplantae; phylum Streptophyta; class Magnoliopsida; order Asterales; family Asteraceae; genus Tanacetum; species Tanacetum coccineum. The sequence goes on from BQNB010025799.1 coordinate 25,495, forward strand.
AGAAAGTTGTAAGTGTTTAAAATAAAAGTAGAAAGTAAATAAAAGATATAATGAAGATATAAAATGATGGTAGAGAGTCTTTACATATAGTATAGATGATATTAGTCCATCATTAGGGTTGTTATATTGGATTAAGCGTTTAGCTTACCGATGGTAACATGAGTTTTTATTGTGTATAGTTTTTATGGAAGGAGTTTGAGTTACTTGTTTTTTAGGATGCCGGCATTCAGGTGAGTGTCATAGTCCCATTTTTACATTGCTTTTAAACTTGGGATGAAAATGATGCAAGTGTTGAAATGTTTTGATTACTGTGATAATGTGGGTCTGAAATACGTGGACATAATGTGGCTATTGTATGTTACGTGCTACATGTACAGTGATATGGTATGATTCTTGATTTTGTGGATGATTGTGTCTTGATATTGTGGATCCCAGTATGCAAGGTTGGTAGTGGTAAGACTGCATGTATCCGGAGTGGTCATGTAGCACACCTTTGGTAGTGGTAAGACTACGAGCTGCGTAGCACACCTTGGTAGTGGTAAGACTATGTGGTGGTTATGGCCACTGATTGTAGAGTTTTACACTATGTATATAATATATAATAAAATATAAAATATATATAATCTAAAAACAACAATCAATGAAACCGAGAAGTAGTATAGAGTGTTCCCGGGTCGTTTATCCCCAACGAGGCTGGAATGGAAAATCGATACAGTCGAAGATTTGAGTTTGAAGGAAGGAATTGATTTGATAAGATTGGAAAAAGTCAAATAGATAATATCAAACTAAAACGTTATTAAGAAAATCCTAAAAAATACTAAATTAAGTTGAAAAAGGGAGGGAGGGGGGGGTGGGGGGGGGGGGGAGGGGGGCGGGGGTGGGGGTTTTATGTGGGGGGGGGGGGGGTGGGTTGTGTACCCCCCCCCCCCCCATGGGTTGGGTTGGTGGGGGGGGGGGGTGGGGGGGGGCGGGGGGGGGGGGGGGGGGGGGGGGGGGGGGGGGGGGGGGGGGGGCGGGGGGGGGGAGCACAGAATCCCGAACAAAGGGGGAAAAACCTAAAATCTTCAAAAATAACCCTACGAAGAATTTTTTACTTCTAAACTACTCTACGGGACAAATAACGAAGAATGAAAAAGACTAGACCGAAAACGGAGTTCGTTTGACCAAAAATGAATGTCAAGGCAAATTCCCGCAACCGGACCGTTCTTTAAACGTGATAAAAGTTGTAAAACAATGACCCTAGAAAGTTTTATATTTTTCTACAAACAATATAACAATATAAAATTTTTCTAAAAAAGAAAAATATTTTTTTGATTATTTTGTAATTTTTCTGAATTAATAAAAAGGTTTTCTTTAACTAAATTAAATTATATAAAATTGCATAATGACTACGGAAAATATTCTGAAAATTTTTACAACAAAATACTAGGACACTTGTAAAATTCCTAAGGAAGAATAAGAAACAAAAGTCAGCTTAAGAAATAAGCCCCGGAATTAAGCTATCACTGCTTATTAGCTTATAAGCCAAAAAAAGAGGTATAAGTATCAATGCCCTTGAGGTCTTAACGAAAAAGACCCAGGCGCAGCGGTTGAGAGTGTTGGTTTAACAGGGGGAAATGTATCGAGAGGTCCGGGTTCTGAGTCTTGCTCACCCGGTACTTCTTGTCTTTCCCCCTTTTTTTATTTTTCTAAAGTCTTAGGGCTAGAAATTTGTTAAATGAGGAAAGTAAAGGGTAGGCGGGGGCAAACTATTATTGAATTTACACTACAATGAATATCGGGTACCCCTGAACTATGGGTAAATGTATCCAAAACAGACCTTGCGCATGGCTTATTTTTAGCTTATTAAAAAAGTGAGTTTTTAGCAAAAAACTCAAAACTAAAAAAGATATAGTAGAGCTTATTATCCACAACTTTTATAAAGCTCTTACTACTTTTTAAACAACAGAATAAGCTAAAAAAAACTTGCCTTTTTGAATAACTGTTCACAAGAAAACTAGGACTTTTTCTAGCTTTTTTCACACTTAGGCTTTTTCCTCGTTTTTCTACATGAAAATCAGTAGCTGAAGAAGATATGAGATTGCTTGTGATGTGTACTAGATATATCTAACAAGAAACAAGCCACAAGTAAGCAAAATTACCAAGGAAATTACTCTTAAAGAACTAAAGTCTATGCTTGATGACTGAAATTAAGAAACTCTAATAAGCTAATTGGCTTAAAACTAAATCCTATAAGCTAAAATTTTGAATATAAGCTATTCTATGATTGTTGACTAAACCTAGATAAAAAGCTTTTAGAAATTACAACTAAAAATTAGAAATTCAAAGGTAATAAGCTAGAACTCAATCCTGCTGCTATATCACTTTTATAAGGAAAATTAAGCTATTTAAAGATACTTAAAATGAAAATCAAGAGATTTATTTTATAAAGCTAATGGAATACTATTGATATGCTCAATTATAAACTCTAACTCCTTATTATAAAAGCTAAAAACCAATTAGAAAATGAATGAGCAACATCAGCATTAACTGATGTTGCTGATGTAATTGACCCAAAGAATGTAAATGCAGGCTAAGCTCTTAACTCAAATCCCATGTTCCTACTCTCTAAATGTATCTAAACCTAAACTATCTAAAATTTAACTTCTAAAATTTCTTTAAATCACCTAACTCTTAAAACTACTTGATCATTAAGACTGCCCTGGTGCAGTCACAATCTTTTTAAACTCAAAACTTTGAAAAGCTACAAACTAAATTTCAAAACCTTTTTAAAACTCTAAAATTTCACTTAATACAACTGACTCATTCACCTTTATACACTAAAGTTGACTTTAAAGGTCAATTATTCACCTAATCCCAAAAAATCACTAGTTATCATTATAATAGTCCTAAACTATTTTTAATATGAAATCTACTTTTAAACTAAAACTGGTTAAAAACCTTTTTAGTTACCATCTTAAACTTACTATTAAGCTAAATAAGCAATTAACCTAAAGTTATTAAGGATTATAAACCTAGTTTATCACCTAGTCTTTTCTAAACTTGAAACAGTCTAAGTAAGGATAACCTAATGGATTTTAAAACTATAAAACAGCTTATAGCATTTAGAATCTCACAAAACAACTAAGAAATATTAACCATTGATTATAACTCACACAAAGATAAATTAATAAGGCTAGGAGTATTAAGCGATAAATTCTAAAAAGTCAAAAGCTTTATGATATTAAAAACTTTGAGTGTTAAGTCTCTTTCTGGTACTAGGTCACTTGTTGAGTGAGTGACCTAATATCAAAAATCCTATTGTGGCACTTGCCTCTATACCAAGCTTTTAAAATGCTTAATATGCTTGTGGAGGCTTAATAATTCCTTGTTGCTTCCAAAATGCATCAAAGTTGAACTCATGTTGATCTTGTTTTGATTTAAGTAACAAACTAGGGTAAGCTAATTGACTTTCAACAAGTTTTAAACTGCATTGGTGATTATGAACAATGTTATAAGCTCTAATGCTTATTAGTGCGTATTGAAGTAAATCGGCTTAAATTTTTGAATATGTAAAACGATTGTCACTTATAAACTGAATTTTATTTGCTTGATTAAATGATTAATTACAGCTAAAGAGACAAGGGAAAGTAAATTAAAACAAATTTAAAAAAACGTAAAAGAAAGAGCTTAAAAATACGGGAAATTACAAACTGAAAATAAAAAAACTAACTAACTACTGCCCTCTTTCTTCTGTCTTCTTCTTCTTTTATAACTGAGTCTTTGTGTTTGTTGTGTGAGAGGGGGAAAGCAAACAAATCTTGGCCCTCTATTTTGCCTTGGTGCTTGTTCTTATCATCAAACCCGTCGAAATAAGCTTTGGGAGTTGTGGGATTGCCAAATGGGATTAGGGTTTTAGTGGAGGAGGAGGGAAGGTTTGACCCATTGGGTAGTTATGGTTGTAGGGTAAAAGGGGTGTTGTTTGGGGAAGACAATCAAAAAGGGCGGGAAATAGGGGAGATATACAGTGGGTTAAACTGGGTAGGGGAAAGTTTGGGTAAATGGCAGTTTTAGCCCTCCATGGTGTATACACGTATTGCAATAATCGTCCTTGTGTTGTTATAACTTTTGGGGACTTGGCAAAACAAGTCCCCAAGAGTTATAACACTCTTTGCACCACTAGTCCTTGGGTGTACAAGTTAGGGGAGTTGGCAGCTTTGCCCCTTGGAGTATATCTTTGCCATATTGGCAGTTTGGCCCTTCTCTTCTTTTTTCCTATGTCTATTCTTTAAATATTAAAGGTTAGGGATTTACATTTTTCAGCCTAACTTTATATTTCTTTGACTTTTGGCCTCGGGGTTGACTTGGGTTGACTTTGACTTTGACCAGTTGACTTTTCTGTTGACTTTTTGACTTGATTGACTTTTCGGCTTCGATTTGGCTTTGTCTTTCACAGTCTTTTCCATTCCGAGTCCGGTTTTGTCGTTTTGGCTTTGTTTTTCGTCCTTTTCTTAGTTATCCGTTCCTGCACAATACAATTAGCAAAACAAGCATATATTTGGCATTTTAAGTCTGTTTTTGGTTATTTTAGCTCGTTTTTAAAGGTAAAAGGTATGTGTAATTAAGCACATACCAAAATCCCCCATACTAAGGTATTGCCGTGTCCTCACGCAATGTTATGAAGTAAACATTTACGAAAACTAAGAATCTCAATCCCTCGGACTATTAAACCTCGAAAAGTAGCAAAGTGTTCGTCAAGGGGAACTAAAGAATCAAAAGCTTCGACAAGTCCCGTTTTCACCACTTTTAATTTATCTACTAACTATCCCTAATTTTTTTGGATTTTTCTTTTTCTTTTCTCGACTTCCTGTTTTGACATTCCTTTATTATATCAACATTGGATATAGAATGAGAAACGCCATAGAATGATCTACGGATGTTCTGACGATATAATTCATCGTCCCCGATTTTCACTAGCTCCAACACCAAGCAATTAAAACTAGTCAGGGTCAATATAAGTCTAAAATGCTAAGCATCATATTAACGACTTGTGAATCTTTTTAACATACCCAAACATGAGTATCTGAATTTTATGTGTGTATTCATTTCAACTCAACCATAGATCACTTATTTTCAATGTCGTGATCAAGATGAATCATGACTCACTGCATACAACTTGATTAGGACTTGTAATATTTTAAGAACGAGATTTTAACTGTAGAACTGTTTGCAACATTATTCTTCATTATAATAATAGTCTTAAAGATAGGAATGTGTTGCTTAGTTTGAACACCTACCTAGGCCACTGCTCCCTAGTAGGATATCACAACCAACGACCGATGTTCTTGTTGAAAACCCTACCACGTTGCTAGCGTAGTGGGAATCACAACTAAAACACCTTTCTTCCTAATATGGCTTGGATAAGTGTCTTTAGTTTGAACCATCACCTAGACCTCGTTCTTTGGTGGATATCTATAAACCAACAAAGCCTTAGAAGTAAGCTGTTTCTTAGTTTGAACCCTCCACTCGTGGTTAGCGGTAGCTTTGTGGGATATCTCGGGACACATCTTTTACTTGCTCCATATAATAAATGTATGCTTTATTGGCATATTTCAATATTCACGCGTTTTGCATTCATACATTCATTCATGCTTCTTTGGCATTTTACTTTTCGAATTATTAGACACAGAAAATATCTCGTTTTTTAAAGAACAAGTTACAAATTTGAAGCTTTTTTCTAAAAACATTGATTGGACTCTAGTTTGATACGAATTGAGCACGTATGATTAGAGTGGGTTTTAGAAGCTAATGGGAGAAAAGCCACATGTTTACTCATATAGTTTTAGAGAATCTTGTCAGCACATAAAACTTATATTTAACTATATCATTTCATTTTCTTCACCTTTATTAAAATTCGAAGTAATGATTCGTGAAAGCTTTGCTACAACGCGGTAAGTTGAGAATAGTAGGGCTCAACACGCCCGATCGAGTCAAAAATTATTCTCATTCTACCCATTAGGAAAGTCAAAACTGTGACAAAACACTTATTTTATTTTTGAAAATTTTTAAAAAAAATTTTCAATTTTTTTTTGGTATTTTTGCAAATTTGGTGCGTAAACGGTGATTGCATGTTAACCAACGACTGAGGCAAAAAATCAAATCGAAGATCCCCCTATACTAGAACTAAACATCGTCCTCGATGTTACAAAGGGGTTCTCTCGTAAATCTAGGTCTGTTATGAGTTTGTGCCAAAAGATAAAAAGTTAGCCGATTAGATTTGGATACTCAATTCCCAAAATGAAGCTGAGGATGTGAAAACCATAAGCACGAGAGTCTTCACAATCCGGGAAATTCTGGACATACAACACAAAGCACACAAAAACATGGACAAAACACGGGTAATGGAAAATTGTAAGCCTCATTCATAATACATAACACTTATTAGCATAAAGAAGAGATAGGAATGGATAAGCATGGGTTGCCACCACGAAGCGCTTGTTTTTGTTTTAAACCGAGTTCACAAGTCGACTCGACCTCCGGAATTCATTGGTCCATGGGGGAGCAAGTGGAAGATAAAATCTCCATCGGGACTTTCATTCAAGTGGTTCTGGTTTAAACATGAATTTCATGAAAGTTCCACCTCGATGAGATACATCCCGGCTAAAAGAATGATACATTGAGGATGCCTGGGGTCAAAAATGGTATCTTCATTCCCGGTGGATGAGAAAAGTATGGAGGGACTAAAGGGAGCGATACGTTGAGAAAAAGCAGAAAGATCCATACAACATAAGCTGAAAGAGAAGATTGGTCATCCTCAAGTGGTACATTCACATTAGTCGTAGACACATTCTTACGAATCCCTAGGTCAATAGAATCTAAATCTCCTGGATCGGGATCAATCTTAAATTTGAAACATTCAAGATTCGGCTGGAGGACGACATGATGTGAGTGAGTTTTCGGCGAACTCCTCATGTATAAGGTCTCTTACATATCGGCAGGAGGTAACTGTTCATTCGAAAGATCAAAGATAAAACGAAATAATTGAGGAAAAATCAACATGAGTTGTGGTACATGCCACTACTCCTCTCCTTTAAAATGGATCGTTATCACACGTTAGAAAGCTTTTTAATCCAGGAAGAGATAAGACTCAGAATGAGAATTGGCTGCCACTACTAATCTCTTCTAGATTAAAGCGGAAAGTTTCAGATTCGGGAAAAGAATTATTAAAGGTGTTAGTCTCCTCCAAGAAAAGATTAGGAAATGAGGAGGTAGACTTGGTCACAACTTCGGAAGATGGAGTAGATATCTCTTATTGAAATCGATCTTAGCAATATAAGAAGATTATATTCAAACAATTTTTTCACGAAGGATATCGTCTTTGATTGTTAAAAGAATGTCATCATTAATCCTTTCAACTTCCGGGTCAATAATATCCACCACCTCTAAGCTGACGATCTCAACATCGGGAGGTGATGCATCGACATACTCGATATCCTCACCGTAGGTAGAATCGTCATCACTCGAAGATTTATGTAATGCTACGTAACTTCATCTTTTCCTCATGATCATTATTTCCCCCCCCGCTTATCTTTTTTATTGTCAGAATTGACAACAATCTCAGAATGTTCATTGAGATCATTAAGAGGGGTGGTATTTTCATAAAGAGGCACATCACACATTTTGTTGGGAATACCCTCGGACTCACTTGGGATTAGGACAAGGTCCTCAACACTAGACTTTATGAATTCGTCCGATTCCGTTTCCGGAATAGTGTCAAGATGCTTGTCCCCACATACTTAGAGAGTTAACGGGCTCCTAGTTGGTAAAACGGGTGTGATTGTAATGGTATCGTCTTCGTCATCATCGTAGCAAATGGGAATCTTCCAATATCGATCTTCAGCCGCTTGCTCTTCCGCAATTCGCCTTTCTTCTTCCTTCTTTTGTATAACTTTGGACCAACCAATTCACGTAAAGGTTTCATTTGTTCCAAATAAGCTTATTTTGAGAATTAAGAAGGTCATTTTGAGATTTGAAGATTGGATGATTGACGGTATATTGCGGGGGTTGAACTTGGTCAAAACCAAAAGAATTTAAATCATAGCAAGAATTTTGCTCATGACTATTAGTTTCCATGAATTGGTTGACATTGGATGGTTTTATGAGACCCCCGCAATTTTAACAACAAAGATTTGTTGTGGAAAACTCGATGAAAGTTTGTGAAAATAATCAAAGTTTTTGATGAAACATAGGTCCTGATTGTAGACAAACGGGACTTGAGGTGGACAATCGTAACCGTAATGAGAATCGTTCCCACATAACTCACGAGAGTATGACCACGTATTGGGATTGTGGAGGATGGTTTGCAACACTTGGAGAATCGTTAGAAGAGTACGGATTTGTTAGGACATTGATTGGTGTTTCCATTTTCAACTTTACATTAATAACAAACTCATTGTATTCGTTTTGCAAACCACTTTTTTGGGCATGTACGAAACAGACCATTGTTGTTTGCAAACTTTGCAAGTTTTTGTTAGGGGCTTCATCATTGGTTTGATTTTTGCTATGGTTACGGTATTAGAGATAATCGGAACTCCGGAAAGAGGGCAATTTATTAACCGTAATGAGCACCTTTCCCACAAGTCTTACAAGTGCATTGTCGACAAAAGATCCCATCTATGAATTCACCGCACTCGTGACAACAATGGTCAATAGGTAGAGGACTTGGTGAGGACTTTTCACCAGGGTCCTGATTAACAACGAATGGCTCTTGAGGAGCATTAACAACGTTGGTATTGTCATCGGATGATTTGGGAAGTAATCTTGAATGTCTTATGGAAAAGTTCATTTTCAACACCTATATGTAACAAATCTTCTTAATTTCCTTTCGTAAAAGAGCATCATCCTTGACAATATGGACCATCAAACCGGGGCTCCACACCTTGGCACACACTGCCACTATTTCGAGGGGGTTTAGGAACAAGAATCTTGTCCTCAAGACCCTTTTTTGAACAACAAAAGTCTGCAGTGTACACAACTCCACAAGTCGCGCATTCTTTAATCGCGTAAATCGGATTTTCAATCGATAAATCGAATGACGTAAAGAATTAATCATGAAGATGGATAAGAAAAGAATTAAATGATACGAAGAAAAAGAAGATTATTTTTGGGTTTTTTCCATTAATTCACAATTTTATATTTAACGGAAAATTGAATTTAGACAACTTGAACCTGATAGTCAAGCAAGTTCATGGTAAGCTCTACGAAAGAAAAAAAACTCACAAAGGAGCGGAGGAGAGGGATAGCGCGCAAGCTTAATTCTCCTTTAGGAGTCGTTGTTCGTCTGGAAACAACCTCACTTATACCCCTCTTATAGTTTGTTTAACTTTCAAAGGTGAGCCGTACCTCGCAAGTGACACAAAAGGCAAGTTTTTAAATCTTTTATTCGAGTTGGGAACCAACAAGTTCACCGGAAGTTATTATGATAATACCTCAGTTGAGAATATTATGTTTTGGTATTTTACCAATTTGTGAATTTTATTTCTTTTATTTCTTTTTTTTATGTTTATAAAAGAAAATATACACAGATTCAAACACAAACTGACAAACGTAACGATAATTGTTTCACAGCCTCCCCGGCAACGGCGCCAAAAATTGATCGCTGGTTTTTACCAATATTGTAATATAATATTATAATAAATATTAAATTATCTATAATCTAAAAACAACAATCAATGAAACCGAGAAGTAGTATAGAGTGTTCCCGGGTCGTTTATCCCCAACGAGGCTGGAATGGAAAATCGATACAGTCGAAGATTTGAGTTTGAAGGAAGGAATTGATTTGAGAGTTTGAAAAAAAGTCAAATTGATAATAACAAACTAAAACGTTTTCAGAAAATCTAAAAAAATTACTAAATAAGCTGAAAAATCGGGGAGCACGAATCCCGAACAAAGGGGGAAAAACCTAAAATCTTTAAAAATAACCCTACGAAGAAATTTTTACTTCTAAACTACTCTACGGGACAAATAACGAAGAATGAAAAAGACTAGACCGAAAACGGAGCTCGTTTGACCCAAAAATGAGTCAAGACAAATTCCCGCACCCGGACCGTTCTTTAAAAAGTGAAAAGTTGTAAAAATGACCCTACGAAAAGTTTTATATTTTTCCTACAAACTATATAACAAAATAAAATTTTCTAAAAAAGAAAAATATTTTTTTGATAATTTTTGTAATTTTTATGAATTAATAAAAGTTTTAACTAAATTAAATTATAAAAAATAGCAAATGACTACGAAAAATTCTGAAATTTTTACACAAAATACTAGACACTTGTAAAATCCTAAGAAAAATAAGAAACAAAAGTCAGCTTAAGAAATAAGCCCCGAAATAAGCTATCACAGCTTATTAGCTTATAAGCCAAAAAAGTGTATAAGTATCAATGCCCTTGAGTCTTTAACGAAAAAGACCCAAGGGCGCAGCGGTGAGAGTGTTGGTAAAAGGGGGAATGTATCGAGAGGTCCCGGGTTCGAGTCTTGCTCACCCGGACCTCTTGTCTTTCCCCCTTTTTTTATTTTTCCTAAAAGTCTAGGGTAGAAATTGTAAAAGAGGAAAGTAAAGGGTAGGCGGGCAAACTATTATGAATTTACACTACAATGAAAACGGGTACCCCTGAACTATGGGAAAAGTACCAAACAGACCTTGCGACATGGCTTATTTTTAGCTTATTAAAAAGTGAGTTTTAGCAAAAACTCAAAACTAAAAAGTTATAGAAGAGCTTATTCTCCACAACTTTAATAAAAGCTCTTACTACTTTAAACAACAGAATAAGCTAAAAAAACTAGCTTTTTGAAACTGTTCACAGAAACTAGGACTTTTTCTAGCTTTTTCACACTTTGGCTTATTCCTAGCTTATTTCTACATGAAAATCAGAGCTGAAAGAAGCTATGAGATGCTTGTGATGTGTACTAGATATATCTAACAAGAAACAAGCCACAAGTAAGCAAAATTACCAAGGAAATTACTCTTAAAGAACTAAAGTCTATGCTTGATGACTGAAATTAAGAAACTCTAATAAGCTAATTGGCTTAAAACTAAATCCTATAAGCTAAAATTTTGAATATAAGCTATTCTATGATTGTTGACTAAACCTAGATAAAAAGCTTTTAGAAATTACAACTAAAAATTAGAAATTCAAAGGTGATAAGCTAGAACTCAATCCTGCTGCTATATCACTTTTATAAGGAAAATTAAGCTATTTAAAGATACTTAAAATGAAAATCAAGAGATTTATTTTATAAAGCTAATGGAATACTATTGATATGCTCAATTATAAACTCTAACTCCTTATTATAAAAGCTAAAAACCAATTAGAAAATGAATGAGCAACATCAGCATTAACTGATGTTGCTGATGTAATTGACCCAAAGAATGTAAATGCAGGCTAAGCTCTTAACTCAAATCCATGTTTCAGCATCCCTACAACTCTCTTACATGTTCTAAACCTAAACTATTATAAATTTTTACTTCTAATTTCTTTTTAAATCACCTACTCTTAAAACTACTTGATCATTAAGACTGCCCTGGTGCAGTCACAATCTTTTTAAACTCAAAACTTTGAAAAGCTACAAACTAAATTTCAAAACCCTTTTAAAACTCTAAAATTTCACTTAATACAACTGACTCATTCACCTTTATACACTAAAGTTGACTTTAAAGGTCAATATCACCTAAATCCAAACACTAGTTATCATATACTGTCCAAACTATTTTTAATATGAAATCTACTTTTAAACTAAAACTGTTAAAACTTTTTAGCTACTCACACTAAAACTTACCTAATAAAGCTAAATAAGCAATAAAACCTACAGCTTATTAAGGATTATAAACTAGTTACTCACCTAGCTTTTCTAAACTTTAACAGCTCTAAGTAAGGAAAACCTAATGGATTTAAACTAAAACAGCTTAAAGCATTTAAAATCTCCAAACTAACTAAGCAATATTAACAATGATTAAACACACACAAAGATAAGCTAATAAGCTAGAGTATTAAGCTATAAATTCTAAAAGTCAAAAGCATGAATTAAAACCTTTGAGTGTAGTCTCTGGACCTAGGTCACCCTTGTTGAGTGAGTGACCTCAAATCAAAATCCTAATGTGGCACCTTGCCTCTAAACCAAGCTTAAAAGCTTAATAAGCTTTTGAGAGCTTATTAACTCCTTGTTGCTTCCAAAATGCATCAAATGAACTCAAGTGATCATGTTTTGATTTAAAATGAACAAAACAAGTAAGTAATTGACTTTCAACAAGTTTTAAACTGAATTGGAGCTTATGAACAAGTATAAGCTCTAATGAGCTTATTAGAGCTTATTGAAGTAAATCGGCTTAAATTTTGAAATGAAAAACACTTGACACTTAAAAACTGAATTATATTGCTTAAAATGATTAAGTACAAGCTAAAAGAGACAAGGTACAAGTAATTAAAACCAAATTTAAAAAAACGTAAAAGAAAGAGCTTAAAAATACGAGAAATTACAAACTGAAAATAAAAAAACTAACTAACTACTCTTTTCTTCTGTCTTCTTCTTCTTTTATAACTGAGTCTTTGTGTTTGTTGTGTGAGAGGGGGAAAGCAAACAAATCCTGGCCCTCTATTTTGCCTTGGTGCTTGTTCTTATCATCAAACCCGTCGAAATAAGTCTTGGGGAGTTGTGGGATTGCCAAATGGGATTAGGGTTTTAGTGGAGGAGGGGGGAAGGTTTGACCCATTGGGTAGTTATGGTTGCAGGGTAAAAGGGGTGTTGTTTGGGGAAGACAATCAAAAAGGGCGGGAAATAGGGGAGATGTACAGTGGGTTAAACTGGGTAGGGGAAAGTTTGGGTAAATGGCAGTTTTAGCCCTCCATGGTGTGTACACGTATTGCAATAATCGTCCTTGGGTTGTTATAACTTTTGGGGACTTGGCAAAACAAGTCCCCAAGAGTTATAACACTCTTTGCACCACTAGTCCTTGGGTGTACAAGTTAGGGGAGTTGGCAGCTTTGCCCCTTGGAGTATATCTTTGCAAAAATGGCAGTTTGGCCCTTCTCTTCTTTTTTCCTCTTTTCTTCTTTAAATTTAGATCTTTGTGAAGCTTCTTGGAACCTTTTTGGATTAAGCTAAGCTAAGGTGAGTTTCATAGTCCCACTTTTACTTCGTTTTAAACTTGGGATGGAAATGATGCTAGTATGAAAATGTTTTAATTACTGTGATAATGTGTTTAAAGTGATGCATGGACTTTATGTGGCTATTATATGTTATGTGCTACATGTTTGTGATGTGATACGCTCCATGGCTTAGTGATCAATTGGAGTGGGTTTTGTGGTATGCTCCATGGCTTAGTGATCAATTGGAGTGGATTTGTGGTATGCTCCATGGCTTAGTGATCAATTGGAGTAGTTCTGCGATAGAGACGTCTCGTAATCGTGTGAATGGTATTGTTTTGGATTGGATTTGATTTGGTTTGTATGATAGCTTATATGGTAGTCCATTTATTGTCATGCAGTGTTTTTATTTATCACAGTAATGATTTAATTGGATTTATATCGTGTCTTAAACCTATGACTCTCACCAACTTTATGTTGACGTTTTTGAGCATCATTTTCAGGTATTCAGTTTGAGACTAATGATGCTAGGAGAAGTGGATAGAGAGACCTTAGGATTGGCTTGTGGAGTTCTTCTTATTTGTTCTTTCGATTTAGACTTATGTTCTGCTGGATAATTTAAGTTTGGGATTGATTTACTTTTATGTTGGTTTATGCTTTTGCGTGTATGACATTACTTAATAATGCAAGACTCCTTTATCTTGTGTTGGGTATTGTTATGACACATAGTGTCCCCTGTAGTTATTTTCTTTTCCTTTTAGTATCTCTATAGTAGACGCCATTGTGTTGTAACGATATCCATGAAGTTACACCTCGTGCTTCCGCCTTGGCGGGGTGTGACAGATTGGTATCAGAGCTGATGGTTATAGAGAAGTAGGTGATTGAGCCTAGACTATAACCTAGGAGTCCTTCGCGTAGATGCATAATATGATATGAGCTTTTAGTAGCATAACTAGGATGCTCGTAGTAGTTCTGGACCCGCGGAGTCGGGTGACTCTTGCGAAGGCAAAGTCAAACCCAAGCAAGGCCCAACATAAGTTTATTCCTTCTTTTGCCTCGTCACGTTGTTATTGATTATTTCTTTCGGATATTTCGTATTTTGGAGGCGCTGCGAGAATTTCGTTCCTTTATGTCGTTTTTGATTTTATCTTTATATAAGTAAGTGTTTCGTTGTTGAGGCATCATTCTTAAGTTATATTGGAGTAGTTTAAGATGTGCAATGTGGTATATGTGCTTATATGTGTGTTATCATCGAGATGTGTAGTCTTGGAAGTGAGTACACGTGTGAAAGGATGCACTTATAATTATGGTGGCCAACATAATTATAAAGGTATCACACACGTGGACTTGTAACCATAATTTCATTGATGGATGTTTATTTGTTAGATGTTAATATGTGATGATGTGATATGTGTGTTTATGGCATGTATGGTTGTATAGTTAGAGAATTCTTCTCTTAGCTAATGGGTGATTTTGTTGGGCTTTGTTAAGTAGTCAATAGGTTTCCCTTCTATATATATTTATGGATATCCCGGATACCTCTTATTTCTACTATCGTGATTATTAAGTGGTTCATTCGCTTGATTATGCGTTCGGAGATCTTACTCGCATCTTAGCATTCCTTGTTCGTGCCATGTCGGTACAAATGATTTATCTTTTCCATTTTGGTGTCTTGATATATATTGGTTTTTCGGATTTGCTTGGCGAATATTGGTACGTTTCGTCGATTATTGCTTGCTTTGATTTCTCATATGAATATCATATTTTGTTTAGGAGTTCTTGGTTCGTGACAAATTAGTATGGATATGTGATCCACAGTAAAACTCAATACGTTGTCCTGATCTGAAGGTTTGATACGTCGTATCCAACTGGTAGATACGGCGTATCAGATGATCAGTCAGAACATAATACTATTTAAAATGATTAAATGCGGGAATTTAAATAAAAAATTTAAACACACAATGCGAATAAACACAAACATAAACCTAATTAATTAATTGTTAGAAATACTGATAAGAATAAGGTTTAATTATTTCACTCCCCGGAAACGACGCCAAAAACCTGATGTGCTGTCGTGTAGGGTCAATTATTTGATTATCAATTTTTACATTTATATTTAGCCGACAAACCTAAAACAACACTTTAACGAGCAGTGTACCCAGTCAACATGGTTTGTTTGTTTTAGTGCAATGATTTACTTATCTCGAAGCGGCATATCATTCTTATGACTTAGGCGGGACATCATCCTATGACCTAGACACAATTAATCATGTTACAATTAATGCATCCGCATAAAGCATCCTTTAGTTTAATATTATAATCCCCTTTATCTTAGAGAAATAAAAGGAGTGGTGATACTGTTAACAAAACTCTAGCCCAACGGACTTTACCACTTTTTGTTTGACGATGTTTTATATAATTGGTAGTCCACTATTCCAATTCTTTATCAGTTAATTAAGGAGATGATGGTTGAAACATAAAGGGTCAAAAGAAAAGACAAAAACGTGATTTGTGATCCTATTGGTTCAAGTAATATAAGACACGAGATTGGAGAGCTATCCTCGGGAATCTAGATTTACTTGGTCTGTAACTAATCCAGTTGAATGATAGGTCGCATATTCAAACACATAAACAAGTATGAGGTGATAAACATAATTAAACAATCAATGATAAATTAAGAAATCGATTTTAAAACAAACCAAACATTGAACTTTCATTAAGATGGCTAATACCCGAGGGTATTAGCCCACAACCATTGTAATTATACAAGCGTAATCAAACAATTAAAATCGAACGATTAAGAGAGTAAAAATTACACGATGTCTTCTATGGATTCGTGATCAATGCTTGACCTTTATGGCTGATCTTCTCTTCTAAAATTCGTCTCTGATGAGTATGGTATAAAGAATATGATATTGCACACTGAAAACTCATTTTTGAGTCTTCTATTTATAGTTGCTGAAAAATACTCGATACGCCGTATCCAGATAGGTCGATACGGCGTATTGGGCTGGATTCCTTGGAGTGCGCGCTACGTTCGTAATAAATCTTTGATATCATTCCCAATTTACTTGATTTACTGTATCTTCGAATAGTTATCTTCATGGATACGGCGTATGTAGATAGCATGGATACGCCGTATTGGGAATTGGTCAAACGCATTTTCTTGTGAAGTCTTGGCGCTGATACGCCGTATCTCTTTAGTTGGATATGACGTATTGGTGAATTTTTAGAAATCTTCAAATGTCTTCGTTTTAGCTCTAATTTATGCGCCTTATAGCTTATCTTCACAAAACACTCCTGAATTGCTGCATTTATCAACTTTAAAGCAATTAAGTACCAAATAATGCAATAATTATATAAAAGTGGGCAAAATAGATGGGATAAATGATATAATAAAGTGACGTTATTTGATGTCATCAATTTTCTAGGTTCACATTCTAGTCAACACGATCAATAAACCATTGGCAATATCCAATTAACTAGTTAAGCCCGAAGCGTATCCTAGACACATACTTAGAAGGACAATATTTGTGATCCTATGATTCTAGATGTATAAATTACTATATGGAGAGCTGTCCCAGACTCTAGATTTACTTGGTCCGTATCACTAGATCCAGTTGAATGATAGGTCGCATGCAAAAGCGGGTAAACAAGTATAAATTGATAAACATAAACAAGAATTCAACGATAAATCAAGAAATCGAGATAAACAAATACCAAATATTCAGATCTTCATAATAATGGCTAATACCAGAAAGGTATTTTCCTTCAAACATCATAATAAATACAAAAGCAATTATTTAGCCAAGGTAAACTAACCGAGTTAATGAATGATACCAAAAACTGAACGATTACTAAAGTATATGGAATTACACGTTGTCTCCTATGGAATTGATAGTGTTACTTGACCTCTTCTACTCTTTTTCTCCTCTGAAAATTGACTTTTATGGTTTAGGTATCGAGAATATGATTTAGCACACCTAAAATCGTTTTTGAATTTTCTATTTATAAGGTCTGGAAGTCGGTTCGATACGACGTATCCAAGGATTGGATACGGCATATTAGGGATTTCTTGGAGTAGGAACCACGCTTGATATCTTCCAGAATATTATATTCATTCCACATTTCCAATACGGCATATTGGTCTTTTGGATACGGCGTATTGATCTTTATTCCTTTATGGTCTTTGGTGAGTGCAGGCACGGATACGCCGTATCTTCCTTGATGGATACGGCGTATTGGTCTTCAAAATAGTAATCTTTAAAATATCTTCATTTAAGCTCCAGAATGCGTGCCTTTTGCTAATATTCACCAAGTACTCCATAATTACTGCAATTCTTAAATATAAACGATTAAGTAACAATTCTTTGCAATAACTATACAAAATGGGTTAATAACATGGGATACATGATGCTATAAAATAGACGTTATTTGATGTCATCAACTGCCTCATAGACATACTCCTCTTCAAGCCCCCCAAATGAAAAACCATTGTGTCATTAATATTCAACTCCACAACATGATCCCTAAACTTAAAACTAGATAATAATTTCATAACATACTCCTGAATCACCTATTCCCTGATCCTAAACAACCTATTCCAAGCTTGGGAGGTAAAAGTTATACCATCGTGCCTAAAGCTAACGTGACAGAACTGTTCAAGTGCCTGGAGAGCTCTTCCCTCCTTTCGAGTGCTGAATTCAACATAGTCAAGAGCCTCGGGGCCCTCAATTTCTTTATTCAAAAGCACTTTGTAATTGTTACGAAACTCTTTTTGGCTATCAATTGAGAAATCGCGGTTGTTAAATTTGAGCCAATCGTGGGGGGTAGCTGAGAAATAGTCTTATAAAATTTTAACAACAAAATGAACCAAAGAGATACTCCAAATCTCCTGAAGAAGTGTCATCAGGAGGAAGTTACGCCGTAAACATCTAACCAATTACGCCGTAACTAAGTATATTATGCCATAATTTATCCCCTTAATTACGCCGTAATCGCTGCTTATGCAGACTTCCACAATCCTTGTAAAACTCTGATTTAACCAAATTGATTATTCATTAGTCACAAAAACCCATGGTTTTAATATCATAACAGTTTCATACCTCGACCTAAGCATTAAATTTTTAGATCTATCAAAATATTGTGGCCACTTCACAAATCCCCTTAATTTTTTACTCATTAGATGATTCTATGATTAATTGATAACTTGGATAAACAAGGGTTTGAGCATAAACATAAATATTCTCAGAAGTAATTGAATCAACCAAACCTCATAAAATTTAAACAAGACAAAACACATCTTAACTAGATTAATCATAAGATATAGGGATAGAAGGAATTACCAGCCATGATCGATCGAATTGAAGGGATTGACACAGTAAAAAGTGGTTTTTACTTTAGAGAATTTAGGGTAAATACTGAATTACACCGTAACCTATTTCATTTTATACCCTAGATAGATGTTACGCCGTAACTGGACTCCGTAACATGCTTTTTACTCGTTTACATAAAATTTTCAAAATGCTGATTACGCCGTAACCCATAACTTTTGTTACGGTGTAAATAAATTTTTATCATAAGAAAGTATAATGTTTTTAAGATAACAAAGACATAATTCGACCAAGACAACTTTATTATTGCTGAATTTAAAAAAGGAAAACCTTTCGGGTTGTCTCCCGATTAGCATTTTTATTTAATGAGTCGTTAAGTTCGACTCTTTAGCGGCTATGTTGTTTCATTGCGGGGAATGAAGGTTCCCGCGTCCATCAGCAGAAATGTGGTCCTTGCTTTGATTAAACTTGTACCTTGTAATATGATTAAAAGAGATGATTAGTACGAAAAACATGATTAAGTCTTAGTTCATCAAATAAAAATATTCCCCGACAACGGCGCCAAAAACTTGATGCGTATTTTCTTTTGAATAATCTTTTGTCAAGATTTAAATTTATAAAACTCGTTTCACAAACGCACTAACGAGCAGAGAACCCGATCGTAAATAGTGTAGGTTTGGTAAATCTGAGGTCGTTCCCAAGAATAGTTTATTAATGAAATAAGACTACTAAGAAGAAATGGAGATTAAACAATCTTGTAAAATTATAAGAAAGAAGGAAAGAAATGCTAGATTTGAAGGTATACTGTCCCTGAATTAAACCAGTTAGTTCTTAACTCTTCTTTTAGTGCAATTTACTATTATAATTATCTAAGGCGACGCTAAACTTAGAAAGACATCTTCGTTTGGCCTATGATTACTAGGTGGAATGAACCCGCAAGGGAATTGACCTATTCCTAGTTCTCAGTGTTAAATTCCTCTTATGGCTTGAAGATTGAGTAACCATGACTCAAATGTGAGTCACGCCTAATATCATAGCTAGATCCTATGATAGAAGCTTACTTCCTGCGGAAGTAAGGGTCGAGATTATACTATGGTCAAGTAGTATGCAAATGATGCAGGAAACATTAATTTCAATCTTGAGGCTAAGGGAACGCCTAATGGGTGTAGGACGAACCACCAATGAATATGGATATTTCGATTGGAGAATAGAGAACACTTAAGTGAAGAGGGTTTCTTTACACTTAAGAGTCTCACAACCTTGACTCAAAACCTAGACTAAGTGTCTGAAATCAAAGCACTAACCAAATAAAGATAATGATAGCAAGAAGAGGTAATACACCAAAGGGAAATAAAACAAGGATAATATTAAGGAGAATTACACCATGCTTATATTCAGGAAAATGTAAAGAGCATGATTAAGATACTAAAATTCCTAAAGCTAAAATCTGTCACATGTTACATGGTTTCTTCTTCCTTCCTTCGTTTCTCTAGCCTTGCTGATGGAAAGTGGTTTTTCTCCCAACCCTTGTATGAGCTGTGGGGCGGGAGATAACAAATGAGCCAGAATGCATTCATTTTATAGACTTCGAGTTGATTACGGCGTATTGAAATTAATACGTTACATCGTAACATGGCTCACGTAGACTTCCCATAGTAAAGGCAAATTAAGTATTACGACGTAACCTAAGGACACGTTTAGGGCGTAATGATGACTCAACAACCGCATCATCATTAAAGTGTGCTTGTTACGGCGTAATGATGACTCAGCAAGTTACGTCGTAACCCTGTCGAGGAGTTTACGGCGTAACCTTGGTTAATTTTCACGTTAAGTCCTTTTTGCGTGCCAAAACATACAAATGCTTGTGTTTCCTGAAATTGACATGAAAAGTAGTTAAGTACCCTTATCAAGGTAAATAAGCAATAATTATAAGCATATACGTAGGAATTTTGATACTAAAAAGTATTAATTATTTGATGTTATCAGCACTTGAAACAATTGTCGAACTACTTTAGCAATTGCTTATTTGTCACAGTTGTATTTGAATAAAGCATAAGCTAAACAAATAACTTAGTACAGTTTACAAGTATATGCTACAAGTAAAATTCACATAAAAATATAGCATCTTTAGCTCTTATTATTTATAATACCCCCATCACACCCAAGCTCCTTAGCGAGCCTTAATCGATACATCCCATCGTGCATGTACCCTTCAACAACTGAATGAAATCTATCATACTTACCACTTGGTCCATAATTACGATCTCTCTACACAGAGTCCATGATCTGCATAACATCTATTTAAATATCCATGCATGTTTGTTTATGACTACACACTCTTGTTTAATAAATTACTTCACAAGAGTAAAGTAACATCACATCCAAACAAACAGACTTATTCAAACTAGTTATCTCGAACACTTGATTCATCATTAAGAAATCTCTTATATTTTAATACAAGACATCCTCAAAATCTTGTTTTATAAAACTCACAAAGCGTATTAAGACAGGTGCATATGTCAAGTAAATCATTTTAGTACTGATACGTAAATTAAGGCAAGAATGATCATCACCAAGGTTACAGTGTAATCATTTGCAAAGTTTACGCCGTAACACATCTCATTATAGAATGATGAGTCATCGCAGTTAGCACTTATTCATAATATATCATGTCATCGCTCGACTACAATTTGGTTGAGTTCTAATTGCAAGAAACATACTTAAAAGATTGTTGAATATTAAGTGAACATTTTGTTGCAGCATCACTTACAAGCAAAATATAATAAAACTAAATCATAAGTATAGAGCAAAATATTGTAATGTACCTTACGAATACTTCTAAGGACAGAACCTGCAACATGATAATGGTTCAAGAGTCTTTTGTACACGTTCCGAACAGCAAGCAGGTGATATGTAACGTAACAGCAAAGTTCAAAATGACACTGAAACTTGAACCGTACGGGAAGCCAATTCCCTATTCTTTTAAGTACGTTTGGAAACCCATAAAGTTGCTAGAGTCTACGAGCCAAGGCACTCCAGGATTGATACAGTTCACACACGCAAACATCAAATAGCAACAACTCGAGTTTGCAACGTAAGATGGCAGTATGTAGAAACCAAGAGGCAACAGCTTTTCTAGAGATGTATATTTGTGTTTTTCATGTATTTCATTCAAGATCCCAACATGGTCTTATATATACACTACTTGGCAAGGATAAACATGATCACATTGATCATATGTGGTCCTGGCCATGCATCGTAACTTAAGGAGATAGTGGATGGAAGTTCTACTAAATCAGCCCCTCACTTCATTTTACCAAGTCAACACAAATTAGTGGTACTTTCCTGCATTCTAGGCTTGTACCATATGTTGTTAGCCGTGTACAATCAGTTACTCCTTGAGCTGGTTGTACCTTACGCTTTGTGAGTGATAAAAGTTACCAAACTCACTAATAATTCCAACACAAATGGCAACTTATTTCTGGAAGGGAAACAACAACAAAAACTGTCATGCCATTTTGGAGTTGAAAAGTCACTTTCGTGACTAACAGTTATTTTATGACTTTGAAAACCCTGTACTTTTACTTTTAAGTTTTGATATTAGTTTTTATATAGTGTAAAAACAAGTAAACACGAAATTTGCAAAAAGTTCTTAACATGAGTTGTTTTTCTCCTTATTTTTTCACTCTAGTTATTTGCTCGTTAATACATCATTGCATTTTCATGATGCTCGACTTTTTTGAACTACAGTGGTTTGCTTTTTAACCGAACCTCATTTTTCTTTAGAGACATTGACAACTCTTGCTAGTGTTGATTAACCTCAATTAGAGTGCTTTGCTTTCAACCGAACCCGACCCGACGAACCCCACCCGACTTGTTTCGAGTTACACTAAAAAAGACACATTTCATCTTCTTAATTAACCCGCCTTAGCAATTGTTGCCCCTTGCGATGAAATTTTCTAGCTCCGCCACTGGTTTGAACCATGATCTCCTTTAAAACTTTGAGGACAACTTAACACCAGATCACGTTAAATATCATCTTAAAAATGATTATTCATCGAATGGAAATCTTCACATACCTGTTTCGCTTCCTTTTCATGTTTTGTCATATAATGCACTTTGTAGAATTGTATTGATTACATTACAAAAGAAGACGTCATCCTTTGTCAATATTATACAATAACCTCTAAAAAATATTCCAAGTGTTAGGAACGTCCAAATTATTATTGCTTCTAAACAACAAAGCAATCGTTTAAGCTTTGAGAATTGTTAGTACAAAAGCCGTGTATGGGGTGAATATGAGTCTAGATCACTTGGTGGATTGGGCCGGTGAACGGGCTATGATGTAGATCTTGTACTAATCCAAGTAATGAAGAGGTGATCTGCACAAATGAGAGTAAACCGTTAGCCTTACCGCAGGGCAGACCGCATTAAGCTCCGGCAGAGAGTAAGTATAACATGTTTGTCAGAGAAATGTCAGAGTAATTTGTGTGTATTTAATGATCCAGACAGAATTTACCTTTGGGGTGTGAAATGACCCCTATTTATAGTCAAGCCCAATACTAGGGTTTTCCAATATTCGCGTTGCGATGTTAGTAGCCGGAGTGGGACCCTTGACGGGCAAGAGGTCCACGTGTAATCAGTCTGCGGACGTTAGTATCCTCCGTGGTCCGTTTTGTCCGCATAGAGGCAACATGTGCGGCTTTAAAAGGTACACAACATGCGTCTTGGAATTTAGGGAGCATGAACCCCTGTCAGGCTTAGTAGTCCGGCTATTTGTTGTATTGGGCCTGGGCCCATATGCGTATATTATGAACTAAGCCCAGTAAGCTTGGTGTTCATACTATACGTCATCAAGTCCCCCCAGTCTAGTTCGCTTACTGTACGCGGTACAATTATAGCGTGCCGGTGGAGTATTACAGACTAAGTTCGTGATCAATTTTCCCTTTTGTTCCTTCTTGTTCCGCGTCTTTTGCGTCGTTTTGAGTTTGTCCGTTGTAATGTGGGTTCCTGTATGCCCTTTATCTTCTGCTGATTTGACGCCCTGGGTCTCCACATCCAGGCTGTTATCATCATATATTACTTTACCTTTGTACCATTGAATGGAAGTTCTTGGCACATGTCATCATCTACCTTTACCTGACTTAATATAACCATGGGTTATAAATAGTCCATTCAGCCCCACATATTCCTTTTTTTATCTCTTTCAATTTTCACATTGTTGACAAATTGCAAGATTTTAGTTGCACCAGCCTCTCTTATTATAGAAGTTCGTTCTTATTCAGGTTAAACCTCTTTGCTTCTCTTTTATATGGCAGTATTACATACTTAAATGTGTTCTTACACAAGAACACCTTGATGCTATTTGTGCAAAATATTTTGTTTCCGGAGGAAGTTCATCCTCAATTGCCAAGCCCTGATGCCACCATGCATGAAAGACCAGCTGGTAAAATTGGAATGTATACCCGATTCTTCGACTATGGCCAACTATCGTATCCCGTATTTTTCTACCTTCTTCGTGTCTGTTCTTACCCATTTCCGCATTCCGTTTTCCCAATTGTTTGTATTTGGATCTGCCAAGGTTTCTCATTTTGAAATCCTGTGCCGCGTTTGTGACATTGAACCCAGTGTTAGTCTGTTCCGCTACTTCTATACGCATAATTACAAAAATGGCTGGTTTGGGTTTACTAAGCGCCCGAACGTCCGTGCTTGTTATTCCAAGAATTTGGATTCCGTGAAGAATTGGAATGACCATTTTTTGTTTCATGAGTTTGTGTTCCTGCTTAACGCACGTTAGTTTGGTTTTCGGGTTCCAATATTGTTAAAGATCGAGCTCCTTTCCCCATCTGAATATAATGTGGAGCATGTTAATACCCTTAGTCGCTCAATCCTCTCCGTCCATAGGTTCCGAAAGAATTTCTTTGCTGGGTTGGCAAAGCCGAATTTACCTTTGAATAAAGATATTACCCCCGCTTTGAGTATGAGAACGGAGAGGGTGGGTCTTATTTTCCGTACACACTTTGATTATCTGTCTTTGTTTTTTCTGTTTTTCTTGTTTCCTTACTCTTTTTCCATGTTGTTCTTTGCAGAGATGGATTTGAATGCTTTTATTCGCACCGCTGACCCCCGTAAGGTGAGGATTGTCGAAAGAGCAAGGCTAAAAACAAGGGGCCTATTGTGACTGTGTCCAAGCATCGTACAGTAACCCTCCATACCTACTCAGTTTCTCGTCCGTCCGGGAGTGTGTCGGAGAGATTGAAGAGAGGTATGGCGAAGATGGCATGGTGGTGGAGTCAGGAAGACGTTTCCGTTGCTGTTCATGTAACGTAGGCCAGCATGCTATCACGGAGAAATTTGTTTGCTGAAGCCTATGTTTCCAGGCCTAACGCTCCAAGAAAAAGAAGGTATCCGCGAAGCGAGGGTACTCCCGCCGCTTCTCACCACCTAAGGAGATTAAGGGCCGTTATGGAAGGATTGATGGTTCAACTTCATAGTAATCTCCTGGTTTCGTAAAAGTTGCTTCAAGATTCTCGGTTAAGTGTAGAACCAGGGTGTCACATCTCTTCCTACCTTACCTTTTATTACTTCATCAGTTACTGCTTCACCTTGAGGATGGCGAAGATCATACTGATTCCGTGACTAGTCCTTCCCTGCGGTCTGTGGCTGCTTCTGCAAGGTTTGTTGTTTTATCTGATTCTTCTCATCACTCAGCTACTAATTCCGCGGGTCCTGAAAAAAAAAAAGGGTATTCCAATGTTAGGTCCGCTTTCCGGCGATGACTGAGGTCACACACTATGACTAACAAAAAAAATATTCTTACAACAGTTGCTATACCTGCTGATGTTGGCAAGGATAAGAGTTGCCCGCATCGGTCCGTTTTTTGTTCATTTATGTTCAACTGAGAAGACGGATCGTACCTTAGTCTTTTTATAGGAGTCAGTAGGGGTTTTGTGCTGCCGGGAGTAATCGTGCGAGGAGGGATACAGATGCTGGTTGGAGAAATCTATGTCCCGAGTGACGTGACCAAGTGGTTTTGGAGTTTAATGATTGGTGTATCTTATGCCAATAGATTGATCATTTCACTCCTCTGCTTTCCTTCAAAATTGTTCGTGAAGGAGTATAACAATTTATTAGCTGAGAATTAATGTGTCCGCCGCACGCAATTTAAGTTGAGCTCCGAGGTGAGTATGCGTAGCGGAGTACAATATTTTAGATAAAAAGGAAATAGATATCCCTTGCAGAGAGAAAGATAGTTTGTTGGGGGCGAAAGATAAGGAGATTGAAGAGTTGAGGTCCCAATTGCTGAAAGCAAAGGAGGAGTCTGTGGCGGTAACCCAACTCCGTGCTCGGGTTTCCAGCCTTGAAGCCATTGAGGGTTCGCTTCAGGAGAAGTTCTTCCGTTAAGGGGTATAATGACCTTCTTGAACAAGAGCGTAGTGTTTTGAGACTACAAGTAGGAAGCCTTGAATCTACCATTGCTAAAAAGGACCGTGAACTCTCTGACTTGGAAATCTCTTCTTCTTCTTTGAGGTCTCAGAACCAAGGTCTTATAAGTCAGGTACGTGTTCATGTCTTTATCCTATATTTTTGGAATTTTTGTATTTCCCTTTCTCACATGTTGTTCTAATTTTTTCAGGTGCACGAGTTGGAAACTTCTTCCGCGCGTCCTTCGAGTCAGCTTAGATCTTTATTGAGGGGAACATGAAATGGTTGAGAGGAGTTTTAGTGACAACCTTCTAAGACTCTCTAGACTAGGTTTAACCAAGATTTGATGCTGATTTCACCAGGTGTTTATGCGCTTCCAAGAGAGTTTCCATCGCACCTCCTCACGCTTTACAGGAAGATGGTTACTAACTCACGGGATGAAGCTTCTTATGGCTAAGTGTCTCAATTCGACTGAATATATGGAGGCTCTCGGAAATGCTTTTGGCCGTGCTATAGAGAAAGGAATGCAGGAGGGCCTGGCAGCTAGAATTGAGCACGGACAAGCTGGCAGATGTTTAACTAACCTTGAAGCTTACATTCCCTCCGCGAAGGTTGACTTTAATTCTGTTGTCCGTGATCTTCCTGGCTTGAACTTTCTGCTTCTTCATGAACTATCAAATAAGAAGGATGCCAGCACATGGGATGTTATGGATCTTCTTCGCTTGGACGATGTCGTGGCCGAGGCCTTAGGGATGACTGATCTTCAACCTGATGTGAATCAATTGATGGTTCCCGTGCATCACAAGCAGGATAGGGTTGTTATTGGGAGCCAAGCGTTGTCCGTTGCTTTGGATATTTGTCGCGGAAGGGTGGAGAAGATGGAAAGAAATCTTGTTGAGCGTCTCCCTTTCTTGAAAGACGTATTTGTCTCCTTAGATCATCCTTTGTCCGCTGAGGCTTTGATTGAGCCTCCGGTTGTGGTTCCTGCTACCAATGCTTTATCTACCGTGGTCATTGTTCCCCATTCTGGTCCTTCTGTTTCCGTGGAAGATTATGAGAATCCTGATTTGGTGGATGTGGTTTCGGAGAACGTTACTCTGGGGCCAGAAGGTGAAGAAAATATTGATGCTTCAACCGTTGGTGATCTTGCGTTTTCTAAGTTGTATTATGAAGCTAGGGATGTTGTCCTCTAGGTGCATTTGCTTGTTTCTCCGTGGTCGCATGTGACCTTGCGGTTTTTTGTAATTAAAATACCGCGGCTATTAACAGTTAGGCCCGTTATGGTGCTTTTTACACCGCGGCCGCATGTGGCCTTTTTGTGGCGGTATTTTGTATTTAACCATTTTTGCAACGCTTCAAGTTTGAACATGTCTGTAATATAAATGTTGCTGCTATCTTTTTATATCATGTTTGATATCTTTAGTAGGATAGTCTTGTTTGAATATTTTGTGGGTTATTCTCCCGGTACCGGGTTTGCAATACCTCTTATGTACTTTGAGTTAAATTTGAGGTTACTCATCCTTTTGTTATACGGAATAACATTGATGGAGGCGTGCTCCGTGTGTGCGCGGCTTAATCACAACAAATGACTTTGCAAAGTAATAAGTTAGAATTTTTCAAAGCATAACTTGTGAAGGTAGCTAATCTTCACTTTTTCATTGAAATTAAAAGGCACATTACACGATATTTAAAAATTACTACCAGGAATAAAGATAAAAATGCTCTTCCCATCACGGAGTCCGTATGGTTAGGCTGCTTACACTTTGTTTATATAACACTTCTTGAGATTGCAAATATTCCAGGTTCGCGGGAGTTCTCTTCCGTTGCGGTCTTTTAACTTGTACGATCCCTTCCCAAGTGCTTCTGTGACTTCGTACGGGCCTTCCCACTTGGGTCCTAACTTTCCAGTGTCTTCTACACGGCTTGCTTCGTTGCTCCGGTACACCAAGTCTCCCGGCTTGAAGCTTGCATTTCTAACTTTGGTGTTGTAGTATTTTTCCATTTGCCTCTTGCTTTTTGCTTCTCTTATCGCTGCTTGCTCTCGCTTTTCTTCTAGCAGTTCTAAGTTGATTTCCAAAGCTTCATTATTTTTGGCGACGTCTACTTCTGCTGTCCTGAACGTGGGCATTCCAATTTCCACCAGGATGACAGCTTCCGTTCCGTAAGTTAATGAGAACGGAGTGTCTCCGTTACTGGATTTGATCATGGTACGGTGTGCCCAAAGTACATGAGAAATCTCTTCCAACCAGTTCTTGTTGTCTTTGCCCAGTCTTGCTTTTATTCCTTCCCCCAAACTCCTGTTTGCTCTTTCTACCAGTCCGTTCGTCTGAGGATGTTTTACGGAAGCAAAATGCTGTTGAATGCACAATTTTTCACACCAATCTCTGAAGGGGTTATCTCGAAATTGTTTCCCATTGTCGGATATAATTTCTCCTGGAAGACCAAATCTGCATACTATGTTTTCCCATACGAACTTTTTTACTTGGTTTCCTGTGATAGTTGCTACTGGTTTTGCTTCTATCCACTTGGTAAAGTAGTCCATGGCCACTATTAGAAATTTGACTTTGCCGGGTCCTTCCGGGAAAGGTCCAGCTATGTCTATACCCCATTTGTAGAATGGCCACGGGGATGTGATTGGGTTCAATCTTTCCTGCGGATTTCTTGGGACGGGTTTGTGCACTTGGCATTCCTGACATGCTTTTATAAGCGCCCTTGCGTCCTTGTGCATTGTCGGCCAGTAATAACCGGTCCTTAGAGCTTTGGCAACGACGGATCGTGTGCCCGCATGCATGCTACATGAGCCTTCGTGTATTTCCCGCAAGACGTAGTTCGCTTGTGAGGGTCCTACACATCGAAGCCATGGGCCTAGAAAGGATTTTTTGTACAGTATTCCGTTGATGATGGCGAAACGTTATGATTTACGCTTTATCGCCCTTGCCTTTTTTCTTTCTGCTGGTAAAGTTTCATCCGTGAGGTATTCATGAATCGGGGTCATCCAGGTATCCCCTTCTTCCTCTACCACGGCGAGCACCTCTCTTTCGTTCACGGATTTTTCTTTCAATTCCTCCACCAACACCTGTTTGCTGAGATGTGCAAAGCTGGTGGACGCCATTTTGCTTAGTGCATCCGCTTTTTTGTTCTTGCTTCTTGGGACTTGCTTTATTGAGAACGCTCGGAAGGTACTGGCCAGTGCTTTTACCTTCTCTAAGTATTTGATCATGTCTGTCTCTTTTGCGATGTAAGTCCCATTTACTTGGTTTGCTACCAGTTTTGAGTCTACATTTACTTTGAGGTTTTGGACGCCTATTTTTTCCGCTATCCGCAATCCTGCTATCAATGCTTCATATTCTGCTTCGTTGTTAGTTGCTTCAAACTGAAATCTTAAAGCGTATGTGAACTCTACTCCTTCCGGATCCGTGAGTATTACTCCTGCTCCGCATCCGTCAACACAAGATGACCCGTCCGTGAACAAGGTCCACCGTGCCGGGAGCGGTTCTTCTTCCTTTGTGGAATCGTCCTGACCTTCTTCCTCTGGTCTTTCTACGATAAAATCGGCTAATACTTGCCCTTTAACAGATACTCTTGGCCTATAATGTATACCAAACTCCCCTAATTGTATGCTCCACTTTTGCATCCTACCAGCGACTTCTGGGTTTGATAGTATGTTTTTGATGGGTTGATCTGTTATTACTATGATTGGATGAGCTTGGAAGTATCTTCTTAGCCTTTTGCTTGCATGTACTAATGCTAGCACCAATTTTTCCATGGCGGTGTAGTTTACTTCCGGGCCCCTTAGCGCCCGGCTGACAAAGTAGATCGGCATCTGCCTGGCTTCTCTTTCCGTCATTAGTACGGCGCTAACCGCTTCCTTGGATGCTGCCAGGTAGACGATAAGTTCCTCTTGTTCTTCTGGAGCGGTGAGCATAGGTAACTTTGCTATATGTTCCTTCATTTGTCTGAATGCAGCTTCCGCTTCCTCCGTCCATAGAAAGTCACTCTTCTTTGTGCATTTTTTTAAAGTTTTGAAAAATGGTAATGATTTCTCCGCTCCGATTTTGTAAGACTGTTTAAGCTGCCAATTTTCATTTACTCTGCACGTTCTATTCAACCATTTTGGGACTGAAGGCTCTTTTAAGACAGGTCTACCTTGTCTGGGCATATCTTAATGCCTTTAGTATTGACCTGGTATCCTAAGAACATTCCTTCTTCAACTCCAAAATGTGCCACTTTTTGGGTTCAGTTTCATGTTGATTTTTTTAAGCGTCATAAATGTTTCTTCTATGTCGCGGAACAACTTCATCCTCCATGGGCTTTTTATGACCAAATCTTCCCATAATACCTCGAGGTTTCTGCCAATTTGTCGTGAATGTTTTGTCACTAGCCGCTGATAGGTTGCACCGACGTTCTTAGATCGAAAGGCATTTTTGTGTAGCAAAACTGCCTTTGATTTGTAATGAAAGCGGTCTTTTCCTAAATCTCCTCTGCCATTTGTAATCTGGTGTACCCTTGTATGCGTCCAGAAAGCATTTGAAGGGGAATCCGCACCAAGGCTTGACTTCCAGTCTATTTCTGGAGATGGTAACCGTCCATGGGCTATGCTTTGTTGAGGTCTTTAAAAATCAACCAACTTATCCAACTATTGTCACTCTTCTTTACCATCACCGGGTTGGAGAGCCAATCGTGATAATGAACCTCCCTCATGATCCCGGCTGTCACAAGCTTACTAACCTCATCGTTGATTGCTACGTTCCTTTCTGCGGCTTGGCCTCTTTTCTTTTGCCTAACCGGCTGACAACCTTTCCGTACATTCAGCCTATGTTCCGCTATCTGCCTTGGAACGCCCGTCATATCCGTTGGAGTCCAAGCGAATATGTCCAAACTTCTCTGAAGTAGGTTGCACAGCTTACTTCTGGTTTTTTCCGTAAGGTCGGAACCGATCATTACTGTCTGCTCCGGGTGTTCCGGATTGATTGCCACTTTTACCCTTTCTTCCTTTACTTTGTTAACTAAGATGGGTTGCTCCTCTGGTCCGGAGACCATCGCACATTCAACTGGGATAATTTTACTGCCCTTTAGCGTGAGTATTCCTCCTATGACTGGAAATTTTATCATTCCGTGTGCTGTTGACGGTACTGCTTGTATCTTTCGTAACCCGGGCCTTCCAATGATTCCGTTGTGTGGAGACGTCGATCTTACCACCATGAAATCCATCCATGCTGACGTTGAGTGTTCATCATCTCCGATTTTTACCAAGAGTGTTATCTGTCCCAATGGCCATTTTATTTCACCGCTGAATCCTACTAGCGAAGTTGCGGCCGGGACCATTTGATTTCTTATTTCCGGACGGAGTCGATTAAAGCAGTGCTCATAGAGTATCTCAAATGATGACCCTCCGTCAATACACATGCGGTGCACTTGGTGACCTCCAATCTCTGCTTCTATTATTAGGGGGCCTTCTGTTCCCTCATCGTTCCCCAGGGACGGGAATGATATTTCGAGGTCGGGTGAGAAACTTTGAGTTATCTTCTGCCTTACTGCCTTTTGTCGTGACTGAATCATTAAAATTGCCTGAGGTTTCTCTTTTCCGGAGGTTTTTACCCTTTCATTTTTGGCTGTCTTTTCCGTGCTTGGCTTCAACTCAAGGGATTTTGTGCTAGTGACAGTTTCCCGGCTTTGAGCATATATTCAATTTGCTTCCTTAGGATGGTTGCATCATTCTGTATTATGCCCCACTACCGTGAAACTCGCAAAACTTGTTTGCGTTTCGCTTTTCAACCGGGGTTGTCATCGGAGGTGGGGTTTTGAATTTTCCTTTTTCTAAGGCCAGAATCTCCTT
Source organism: Tanacetum coccineum (assembly GCA_026074375.1). NCBI lineage: Eukaryota > Viridiplantae > Streptophyta > Magnoliopsida > Asterales > Asteraceae > Tanacetum > Tanacetum coccineum. Next base: position 57,204 of record BQNB010025799.1, read on the forward strand.
CGGGGTTTTCGTTAGAAGAGTGAACCTGTCTGGTCTTTTCTCTGTCTTATGTTGGCTGCGGAAGCCTCCCCCTTTTTTGAAATTTTGCCTATGACCCCCTTCCTGGTGTCCAGGCTGAGGGACCTTTATTCCTTTCTTGATTTGAGGCCGCCTCTTGCCCTTGAAGAAAAGACGTGGCCACCTGCATCATTTCGTCTACTGTTTTTGGAATTTTCTCGTGAAATCTTTTGATAAGTTCAGGATTTGTGATTCCGTGCACGAATCCGGAGATTCTCATGCACTCCGGTGCTCCTTTAACATTTCCACTTTCCAACTTATACCTTTGTATGAAGTCTTCTGTGGACTCTCAGTCTCTTTGTTTGATGTTGTGGAGCACTATGGGGTCTCTGATGCACTTTTTCTATTGGAGGTAGTTTTTCAAGAATGCTTCTCTTAGATCGTTGTAACTGTCTATTGATTCTGGGGGAAAATCGTCAAACCACACTCGGGCGTTTCCGGTGAGTGTGGAATTAAACATGTGACACCATGGTGGCATGACCCACCTCTCCATTTTTGCTGCTGCCTGGAAGTTTTTCAAGTGATCTTCAAATTCTTCGCTTCCGTTGTATGTTTCACATGAATTGGGCATTCGCTTACGTTTTCGGGCAGACGAAGTGACGGTTTCGGAGACGTTGAACGGATCAGTCTCTGGCACATACCAGGTTGGGGAGAGATCATCATTGAGACACTAGACTTTTTTCTTCGCATTTAGACTTCCAGTGATCACTTCACTATCTTCGTTTCAGAGTGATTTTCCGTATACCTTGAGCTTTCCTGACGGCTTCAGAATGCGCGGACTTGTTACTCCGTCCTCTGCTTCCGAGTCTCTTGAACACGGTGCTTTCTCTTCTTTCCTTGCTCTTGTATTCATGTCGTGGCGATCTTGACCTTTCACGCCTCAACCTAGTGAAGACACTAGGATTGTGGCGCGGGCTGCGAGAGCGTCTCTGTCTTCTTGGCGATATTGTCCTATACGCTGATTCCTGCGCCCTAGTGCTCTTCTTCCGGGCATCGCCAAAGTCAAGCCTCGCTTTTACTTCCTCCAGCTTTTCTTTCTTTCTCTTCTCATACTCATACTTATCTGCCATAATTGGTAGTAGTTTCTCATAGTGCTTTTCGCAGAACTCTTCGAGATCTACAGCGGATGTAGTTCTCACGGAGTCCTGGGGGGTTTGTTTGTTCTTCCCTGTCGTATTCCGCACATCAGACTTGGGATGGCTAGGGGTAGGTTGTTCGTGATTGCTCATGGTGAGTATTTTCAAGGAACGCAGTTATATCGGTCCCACGGATGGCGCCAACTTGTTAGTACAAAAACCGTGTAGGGGGTGAAGAGATAGAATATGATGTTGATCTTGTACTAATCCAAGTAATGAGATGGTAATCTGCACAAATGAGAGTAAACCGTTAGCCTTACCGCGGGGCGGACCCCACGATTAAGCTCCGGCGTGAGAGTAAGTATACATGTTTGTCAGAGAATCAGAGAATGTCAGAGTATGTGTGTGTATTAATTGTCAGACAGAATGTACCTTTTTGGGGTGTGAAATGACCCCTATTTATAGGCAAGCCTAATACTAGGGTTTCCTAGTATTTCGCTTGCGACTGTTAGTAGCCGGAGTGGGTCCCTTGTCGGGCAAAGGTCCACGTGTAATCGTGTCTGCGGACGCGAGTATTCTTCCGCGGTCAGTGTTTGTCCGCGGAGGTGCAACGGGTGCGGCTTTGAAGATACTCACGTGCGTCTTTGAAATATCCGGAGCGTGGCCCTTGTCAGACTTAGTAGTCCGGCTATTTGTTGTATTGGGCCTGGGCCCCTATGTGTATATTATGAACCAAGCCCAGTAAGCTTGGTGTTCATACTATACGTCATCACAGTGCACTATCAGATTTTGCCCGTTAACATATGATAAAGACAAAAAGATGAAAATGTAGTGATTCTTAATACAGATATGGGTATGTTTGCGACGAAACTTAAGAGAGTTTCTAAAACTTTAAGCTTATATAACTAGTTT
>BQNB010025800.1:3025-13875 GCA_026074375.1 Tanacetum coccineum
AAAAACGAGCTACTAACCTTCAAAAGTACACTTATTGATCTAAAACAATCAAAAAATCGCACATACACATGATCTAATCATCCCATGAGCTCTGATACCAATTGTGGTATATCATAAATCATATCATGATGATGATTCTTGGACTTGGCTTGTTTCTAGAGAGAGAAACACATGAGAGGATATTTTCTAGTGAGAGAAATATGTGTAAAATAAGAAAATGAATAATGACTAGCTACCTCTTCCAAAGTTGGAAGAGGTATATATAGTTCTTACAAAGAACCGGGTTTTAGTACCTGGTTCAAAACCGAAAATTATACGATTAACTATTAAACTACGAGCTATAATGAACAGTAAAATACACGGGGTGACCGAGTCTTTTTCTTATATCTAACATCCTTATTTTGAAAGTTTGGTTCCCCTTTTGGTCCTTGGTCGAATTGAAATGACTAAAATACCCCTCTGCAATTTGGCCAAACCACAAGGACCATTTTTGCAATTCTCTCTTTCTATTATTATTATTATATTATTATTATTATTATTTATTATATATTATTTATTTATTTAGTTTTTTTTAAATTATAAATTTTTTTTTTAAAAATTTTATTTCGGTTTCAGTTTACGAGTAATAAAAAAATTTATACGAAGCAATTTTAAAAAGAAAATTAAAAAAAAATTATTTCGGTTTCAGTTACGAGCAATAATAAAAAAAATTATAAAATTTCAAATTTTTTTTATTTCGGTTTCAGTTTACAAGTAACTTTTAAAAAATTTAAAAAAACACCACGGCTTATTGTTTTTTTCTTCTCGTAAACTGAAACCGAAATAAAACTGCTCGTAAACTGAAACCGAAATTAAAAAAAAATTAAAATTGTTTGTAAATTTTTTTTATTATTGCTCGTAAACTGAAACCGGAATAAAAAAATTACTCCCTCCGTCCCACATTAAGTGTCCACTTGACTTTTTCAAAGTCTTTTTTCTTCAACTTTGACGTTAATGATTTCTTCTTATGTTATATGATACTTGATGCAAGATATATGAATGGATAGAGTTTTGAATATATTTTTCGTTGGTAGAATTTTCGTTCAATATTATATAACACAAACAAAAATATTTATGGTCAAAGTTGAGAAAAAAAGACTTAAAATATTCCATTGTGGACACTTAATATGGGACGGAGGGAGTAATTTTTTAAAAATTTGTTTTCTTATTATTGCTCGTAAACTGAAACCGAAATTAAAAAAAGTTAACTTTTTTACAAAAGATTCTTTTATTATTTTTCGTAAACTGAAACCGAAATAAAAAAAATTATATTTTTTTTAAAAAAAATTTATAAAAAGATTTTTTTTTTAAATTGCTTCGTATAAATTTTTTTAATTATTGCTCGTAAACTGAAACCGAAATAAAAAAAATAAATAATATAAATATTTTTTTTAAATAGTAAATAAATAAATAATAATAATATAATAATACAATAATAATAATAATAGAAAGAGAGAATTGCAAAAAAATGGTCCTTGTGATTTGGCCAAATTGCAGAGGGGTATTTTAGTCATTTCAATTCGACCAAGGACCAAAAATAGAACCAAACCTTCAAAATACGGACGTTTTTTGCAATTTCAAAATTCGACAGACCAAATATGCAATTTGGCCAAACTAAAAAGACCATTTTTGCAATTTACTCTAATTATTAAATGCCCAGAAATTGACAGATAAGCCACACAAGAGCATATAACAAGTTTTTTTGATTTTTTTTTATTATAAGACACTTGAACAATTATTCAAGCATGTTAATACAAATAAACCGTAAAAACGTTTATTTATATTTTACGATCTATCTTTGTTTTGTTAATAACAAAACATAAAGTTGTCGAAAGTAGAAAATGAAATTCATTAGTTTTAAACCAATAGTTTATCTAACTCATATATTCATCAAACCATCCTTCATATTATAGCACTTACACTCAAATCACATAAACACATTTTTAGAATAAAAATGTACACTTTACATAAAAATATACAAAAACCCTCAAACATATTTACATCATAGCTAACATATTTTCTCTACCAAATTTGAACATAATCTTACAAGATTACACATAATCTCTCAAGATTTTGCAAATCAAAATTCGGATTTAGTTACTGTACGCCAGTTCTATTAAAGGATACTAGCCGGTTCTGTTCTGCAACAGAACCGGCAGAACCGGAGAACAGTAAAATCTAAGTCTATAAATACCAGCTCATTTTAGTTGTTTAAGCATCCATTCATATAGTTTCTTTCTCTCATATTCAGTTACCAATTGATCTTTAATCATGTTTTCTTTTATTTTAGTATTTTGGTAGATTTCTTAATAGGAGAAGTTCTACCGGGTTTTGCATACGAGATCAACTCTCAAAGCTCACTTTATGGCAAGAGTCTCTTATCTCATAAAGATCTACCTACTGATCTTGGAGCATCATTCAATCAAAATGTGTATCATATAGTGATAGGATCATTTAGAAAGGTGTGTGTAAAATAGTTGTGATAAAGATCTATCAAGATGGATCTTGGTGTAATGCTTGGCACCTATTAAAGGGCAAGTATTGTAAAGGTATTTTTTTCTCCTTGTTGGAACATGGTATATACCTTAGTGTCATGTAAAGGGTAAACAGGGGTTGGTTTGATTCTACCGTGTGAAGAATCTAGTATTTAGCTTTGTACCGTTAAAAGGTGTAAGCGACGTTGTGAGGCTTCTCCGCCAGTTAAAGGAGCATTGGTGATTAGTGGATTCGAACTCTCGAGTAGGTGACTCGGGGAGTAGAGTAGGGCAAGGTAGGAGACCTTGTAACCGAAACACTATAAATATCTTTGTCACATATCCTTTATTATTATTATTGTTTATCTCGCTAACTTAATTATTTATATCCTTCCTGTTAATAATAAGATTACACTAACAATAGCCACGATCCAGAGGTCGGGGAGGATAAAATAAATGTTTAGCCATATTATTGGAGAAAAAAGTAGAGAGAAGATGTGTATGTCTAGAGAGAAACAAGAACACACACACTTTTACAAAATGAATCACCGCCCCTCCATAGAAGTATGGAGGGGGTATTATAGTCCAAACACAATTAAACTATACTAACTAGTCTAATCTAGTCCTTGCGTGTTTGACTATTTATAAACTAATGTAATTTCGGATATGTCACCATATTTTAAGGCTAACAATCTTCCCCCAATATGTGGACATACGGAATTACTTACAATGTTCCTATCAAGTACAAATACAACATGATAAAATGACATCCAAGGCGCTTCCATTGCTGAAGATGACGTCTTTGTCTTCTAGTCTTGATACTTATACTCCAGCTTAGATCTTCAGTGTCTTTAATTGTACAGGAACCATTGGAGTATGCATGAGTTAGATTAACTTCCCCCCAATTCATGCAGCATGTCTTGAAAATCTTTCTTCATAGACTCCTTTTTGGTAAAGTTTCTGAATCAGCTTCCCCCCAAACCAACATCCCTATCTTGAGCAGATTCTAAAACTTTGATGTTGACTAGAAACAAATCTTCTGTTTAATTTACGTGCACAGCAAAATTTTGTAAAAGTAGAAAACCACATCAAATACTACTGCTACTTGTCATTAGGTCTTGGTGAATATTCGTTCGGAGGTACATGCAAGGAATCAGCGACAATTCTTCTCACGTATGCAGAATACTTCACAAACCATACTTAGTAAAGTAGTCTACACTACTTCCCCCTGGAAGTTGACATGGTATCATCAAAGTCAACTAAGACCGGATGGTACCACATTTTCCCACTTGGATGGTTGCGAGCTATCGGAAGCATCTTTGGTCTGCCGTACGTCCATATACTCAAGAAGTTCTTGTCATAAGCAACACTCTTGAAAAGTTACGAAAGACATTGAAGAACTTTGAAGTATTTTTCTTAGACTGTGAAGTACCATCCCCCCCCCCCCCCCTGACGTTTTGTAGCTTTTAATTTTCGCTGAGTATTGTTGTATTACACCTCAATTCTTTACTACTCTCTGGCTAACTTACTCCAACCTCGAATTCTTTTCGGCTATTGTTGTAATCACACTTGGTGAAGTAAACCTGATATACCAAACTTGAAAATGAAGTAGAATCCCCCAAATTTGTTACTTAATCTTGCACTGTTGTTGATTGAAGAACGGTGCAAGATTAAATCTATAAGTACTCTATACTCAACCAGAAAAGTATAAGAAGTACAACACCTCTTGAAATTATCCACATCGACATCTGCGTGTGACACTGAGTACTACAATGTAACTCCTTTAAGTGATAGCTATAACCCGTGAGCACTACAATGTAACTCCTTACATCAGGAAATAACTAGATAATCCAAGTCTTAATCATAAGCTGTATACGTTCAAGCAAGTCATCAATCGATAGATTGGGTTTAAAGAAAAGGGGTAGAAAATAGAAGGAAGTCTCGATGATGAAATAAGTAGACGCCTTCGTGAAACCCAACTTCAATCTCAAATAAGGGATACCAAATCAACTCCGTGATCACTTGTCATCGTAATCCGAATCTTTAGCCGTTTGTCATTTTAGTGAATCTTATTCGGATCGTTTTTAGTGTTATGTATCGTGTTTGTTGTGTTGTTGTTCGTGAATGTCGTTAAACTAGGACAAATGTTATTTTTGAATGTCGTTAGTGAATAAACATCGTCTAGTTCAACTTGTCATGAAAGTGTATTTGTACCCGGCTTAATCATCGTACCCGGACTAATCCAATAACATCAAAAAAATAGTCCAAAATTAAATAGTCATGAAGTCACAAGACCAATTTTCGGATCCAATATACACCATTCGGCCCAATCATCATTAAAAATAGACCCGGCTCAGTTACAAAACATATACCCGGTCCATGATTCCAATCCAACTTCAATCTGATATACCTGGTTATAACCACAGCCCAAACATATGCAATAGATAACGGCCCAGTTTGTTGAATTCAACCAATTTGGCCCAACGCATACCCTATGGATAACCGGCCCACTTCATCACAATTACTAAACCAGATCCAATCAATAAATTAGGGATATATAAGTCACACAAGTCCCTAATTTCTCGCACACATAAATCCCTAACCCTAATTTTCATCGCCACCACCTAAAATTTCTCCACCCAAAAATCAAAACTGCTCCCATTATCTTATACCTTCATACGCAGTCCCAAAAATAACTTCCCATCTCCAATCAACCTTATAACTCCACAAGATGAAACGCAGCCCAGATCTGAATGCAACGTTTTCCATTGGCCACAACTCATACCATTCCATCCGAGTAACATCTTCGTTCACTTTGCACCCCCAATGATAGAATCAAGATTGATTGGCTTCAAGATCCTGTTAATTTGGGTCTCGGGTAAGATTGAATGGTTGATCTTGTGAGTCTTTTGATGAGGCAAGGAAAGAATATAACATTCTTGTTATAATTCTTTCTTTATTCTTGAAAATAAAGGTGACATGATCCAGTAATAGATCGATGAGGATTGTTCATTTCGTGTTTGGTCTTGTAGGATCATATTCATTATTTTGCAATACGAAAAAGACTAAATCTGAGATCACATTAAATTTTTTTCGAGTCTTGTTTGTTTGAAGGAGATGGTTATTGTAATGATGGGATTTGTAGGTTAGATTGAATTTGTGATGATTGATGAAGTTGTAGGCTATTGTTGATGTTGTGATGGAGGGATTGAGGCTGTTGATGTTGTTGATGATAGAATCTGAGTTGTAGTTTGTTGATTTGTTGTAGTGAAATGGTTCACGAGTCTGTCATCTTTTTTTTTCTTTTTTTGTTGACCCTTTTCATGACCAGACTCTGACTCAGTTGAGTTTGACCGGGACAACTCGGTAAATACCGAGTTGACACGGTTTGGGTCTTGGGGGCAAACGGCTAACTCGCTACTTTGAAAAAATTTGGGCATTATAACGTTTAGGTAGTCCAAGATCTATAAGTCTTCAGTTGTACCTGTCAACTCGCTACTTGATACTCGCTAGCCCAACTCGCTAAGCAGTTTTGCCAACTCGCTACTGGCCTTCCCAACTCGCTACCTGTCACAGTCGTACTATTGTACTTTTTCTTGAAATTCTGGATCTGGTTTTTGACCATTTCATCAACTCGCTACAAAGAAACTTATAAAAAAATAAGCTTGAAAATTTTGTCTTGTAAGCACAAACATCAGCAGCTATAAACCAGACTGATAGCAGAAACATATACCAACATATTGAGACCTTTTACATGACTTTCACAAGAAAAAAACACAAAAAAATTAGATCTGAACAGTAAGATCAGATATGAATAGTGATGAACAGTAACATCAGCAGTATATGGATGAACATTAGATGAACAGTAACCGAAACATGAACAGTAACCGAGACAACAACAAACATGATACGATGCACCCCTGCAGCTCTGATGCCAATTGTTAATAATAAGATTACACTAACAATAGACACGATCTGGAGGTCGGGGAGGATAAAATAAATGTTTAGCCATATTATTAGAGAGAAAAGTAGAGAGAAGATGTGTATGTCTAGAGAAAGAAACAAGAACACACACACTTTTACAAAATGAATCCTCACCCCTCCATAGAAGTATGGAGGGGATATTTATAGTCCAAACACAACTAAACTATACTAACTAGTCTAATCTAGTCCTTGCGTGTTTGACTATTTATAAACTAATATAATTCCGGATATGTCACCATATTTTAAGGCTAACACTTCCGTTAATAGATCTAAAAATAATCAACCAGAAATACTTAATCAAAATTTTAATTGGGGAAAACTATTCAACCCCCCTTCTAGTTTTCAACAATTGGTATCAGAGCAGGTTATCAAAGTTCTTTAAAGTATACTGTACTTTAAAAATCGATCAAATGAATTTTGAAAACTACAATTATTTTTTTAGATTTATTATATTATTTGTTTTCTTAAAAGCTCGTTGAAGGATGATCGAGAAAAAGGGAAACTGCTGCTCTAGGACAAAATCTCATCCTGGCCCAACAAGCCGCTTCCACCGGTTCGGTTCAGGAATGGAACCGGCCATGTTCAGGTAATAGAACCGCGGATCTGGCCAAAATTTCTCTTTAAACTTAAAATTTTTAAATGGGCTGAATTATAATAAAAATATGGTGTGGGCTTAGATTTGCAAAAAATCTCTTGGACATTTTAATTGGGGTAAATATGACCAATTCATATAAACCATTTTTTTACTATTAAATTCTCTTAAAAAATAGTCTTTTGATAATAAAATTATTTTAAAATTATTTAGTCATGATCACGTGTCGCGAATTCACAATGTCAAAAGGTACACAGTCTCTTCTTTTTCCTCTACTTTTAAGTGCTCATCGTGCTCATATTCTATCTATGAAATAATTGTAAAGTGTTATGTGATCTATTCTTCTAAAAATGTTATTGTGTTATTTTTGAGTCTAGCACACTCTCACAACTTCTTTCTCGAATCTTTCCCTCGAACCCAAGATTCGTCTGAGGTACGATATCTGAATACAAAATCTCGAGTATTAAGCCTGACTATTCAAAATTCAAAACCTCTCTCACCTTTTCCCATAAAAACCAACGACATCATCCCTCCAATATAAAAACCACTCTCCTCCATCATCTATCATTCATTTAAAAATCAAACCTCCTTTCTTTCCCTCTCACTCAAATTACCGATCAACTCATGGAAGCCCTCTTGGAGATTCTAAGTCCTATCTTGGTCGTCATCATCATCTCGCTACTAATGCTCATATACCCTATGCTCAAGTTCCCGCATGAAGACATGTTCTTTATTTTGGCTTTTTATATTACTATTGTATTTCTCATTCTCTGTATCGCATTGTACATTGAGACGAAATATATGTAATCCTCTTTGCGTTATTTATTTATTTTTATGTCTCGTCTATTTTTTTGTATGACTCTCGCCCTTTCATCTCGGCTAAATATAAAAAAAATATTTTTTTAACAATTAACAGTAGATAAAAGATGTCACATTTTGTCTTAAATAATACCACAAAGAGGGAAGGAATTTAGTAAAAAAATTAATAATAATAAAATTGGATTTTCTGGAAAATAAATAAAATATTTTCTGTTTAAGTCCTTAGCCGATTCTCTTTAGAACTAAAGCCGGTTCTCTTCTGAGAACAGAACCGGCGGAACCAGGGAACTGACAGAACTAAAAAGACTCGCCCTCTTTTTCTCTCTTCACTATTTCAAAAACTCTCTTCCCAAAAACCTCCATTGACGAACAACAACCACCATCACCATTTTCTTGAATTCTTCATCTTCCAAATCGATCAAATCCTTTCATTGTAAGTTTTAATTATGTTTAACACTTTTAGTTTAACTTAAACTTGAAAAATCTAATTTTTAGGGCTTCCATTTTACTAACTGAATTCATCAACGAATTTAACACAATCATGCATCTAAGATGACATTAGTTAGGAATTGCATCTTATTTTTCGTTAGAAAAATAACCCATGCATAAAATCCCAATCTCGAAATATGTAAAACAATTTTTTTTGGCATTGTTAATAACCGTAAAAACAAATGATTTGTTAGTCATCACGAGAAAATGATTTTAAACTCTCCTTGAGAAAATTTTGATATTTTGAGAATATACTCCTTTTCTTCAATCGAAATTGGTCTTATTTATTTTATCGTTTGATTTTCTTTAAGAGCACTATATTGAAATCCATCCACCTTGATCACCATGATACCGCTCACTACATCCCTATGTATCACCGTACCGGAGGATTCACCGGACATGAAAGGGAGGTCTACAAGTCTCTCGTATCGCGTCTCATCCATGAAGGTCGCGTTATTGACTCCACCTTTCTTAATGATCAACCTAACCTTTGCGGCTACTGGCTTTGATTGCCTTCTCGATATAAACAAAAAGATTTGTCCCATCTTTGTGCTTCAATTCTACAAAAGTGTTCGCATAACTCGTAAGCTAAATGGAACTATAGCCATTGCCTTCATCATTAACAAACTTTGAAATAACTCTTACTCTTGAGGAGTTCGCTCGAGTTCTTAAAATTCCCTGCCAAGGAGTTTGTGTATACACTCTCGAATGGCCTATCTATTCTCTACAAAATGTTGTTGACTCTAATCTTGATATTTATCCTCCTCCTCATGATGACTCATCATTGATCCTTGACGCTTTGTTCTATGAAAGGACTCAACCCAAGACCCGAAAGATGATAGTAATTGAAACCGTACTTGATCCTTTTCAAATGATTATCTCCGAGTTAAAAACCCATCTCAAAAAAATGGGAAATCATCCTTAGTGAAAATGCCGTAAGTCTCAATGGAAACAAGGACCATCCTAACGCGTGTTTGTGCTCCATGCTCTACTGTCTTACCATTAGAAAACCCTTCAACCTTGCCTACTACATCGCTAACCGAATGGTGAGTGTGACCAAGAGTGCCGATATGACACTTCCCTATGGAATGCTTCTCACTCGTCTCTTTGAATTTGTTCATATCAAGCACCCGTATTCTTTCTCAAATGAACTCTATCTTGTGGATCACGTGATGATCCCTGATAACATCAAATAACGCCACTTTATAACATCAATATCCCATCTGTTTTATCCACTTTTATATAATTATTGCATGATTTGGTACTTAATTGCTTTAAAGTTTATAAATGCAGTAATTACGGAGTGTTTTGTGAAGACATGCTAAAAGGCGCATATTTTGGAGCTAAAACGAAGACATTTGAAGATTGCTAAATTCTGACTACATACGACGTATCCAGCAAAAGAGATACGACGTATCAGCGCCTGGACTTCACAAGAAAGCGCGTTTGACCAATTCCCAATACGGCGTATCACTCTGCTTCCATACGCCGTATCCAGCTGGATAACTATTCGAAGATACAGTAATAAATGTAAATTGGGAATGATATAACTGATTGATTGAGAACGTAGCACGCACTCCAAGGAATCCAGCCCTATACGCCGTATTGACCTTACTCAATACGGCGTATCGAGTCTTTTTCAGACACTATAAATAGAAGACTCAAAAACGAGTTTTCAGTGTGCAATATCATATTCCTTATACCATACTCATTAAAGAACGAATTTCTGAAGAGAAGAGAAGCCACCAAGGTAAAGCATTGATCACGAATCCATAGAAGACACCGTGTAATTTTTACTCTCTTAATTATTCGATTGTTATTGTTTGATTACGCTTGTATAATTACAATGGTTGTGGGCTAATACCCTCGGGTATTAGCCATCTTAATGAAAGTTTAATGTTTGGTTTGTTTTAAAATCGATTTCTTAATTAATCGTTGATTGTTTAATTATGTTTATCACCTAATACTTGTTTATGTGCTTGAATATGCGACCTATCATTCAACTGGGTCTAGTGATACCTAACAAGTAATCTAGATACTAGGATAGCTCTCCATATCGTGTTTTATATTACTGGACCAATAGGATCACAAATATTGTTCTATCTTTACCTTTTAATTATGAGCTTAGTTGGACCGGTAGGTGACCCGTATGCTTCAGCAATCATGTTCTTAATTAATTAGTAAAACTCAAATAGTAGACTATTAGTATATAAAATACCGTCAAGCAATAAGTGGGTAATGTCCCGATGGTCTAGGGTTTTAACAGGATCACCACTGCTTTGATTCCATAAGATAGATTATAATTAAACTAATGGATGCTTTATGCGGATGCGTTAATTGTGACATGATTAATCGTGTCTAGATCTTAGGATGATGTCCCGCCTAAGTCTTAAGAATGATATGCCGCTTCGAGATAAGTAAATCATTGCACTAAAACAAACAAACCAACATTT
>BQNB010025800.1:15819-59246 GCA_026074375.1 Tanacetum coccineum
CCCCCGAGGAGGAAGATCGGGTGGAGAAATTCATTAGAGGTCTTCCTGATAATATCTAAGGGAATGTAATTGCTGCAGAACACACAAGACTACAAGATGCTTGATATTTGCTTAATTGTACATTAAATTACCCGGGATTTTGCCTAATAAAAGCCAATTAAATGCCAAAAGAATAGAAAATGTGTGCTTTTATGTCCAATTGTGCAGGTAAGGATTAAAAAGACAAAAAGAAGCAAAAACGATCAAAAACCGACAAGAAACGGGAAAAAGACAAAGAGTCAAGAGCAAGAGTGAGAATTCAGCCAGAGATCACAGCCGGATCAGCCCGACTCAGTCAAAGAAAGAAACAATGAAGTCAAAGGCCAAGATAAAGTCAAAAGGGCTAATTATGACAAGTCTTTAAAGATTAAAGGTTTATTTGGAAGATTAAAGATCAAGGGGCCAAAGTTGCATAAAGTTGAAAGTTGTTTTATAAAAGAGAAGAAAGAAATAAAGACCACAAGGACTCATTCTGCCAATTTGGAACTTGCATTATAACTAGAATTGGAGCGGGCAAAGACAAGGGCTAGTTGTGCCAAACTTTCAAACATTTAAAATAATCCCCGGTTTTCTCGCAACAAACTAACAAACTGTAACAACATTTCCCGCCAAAGTTTACACAAACCCAATCCCGGTTTTTCCCACACCCCGCTCCCTTTTCTCTTATAAAACCTCTTCATACACTCTCCCCAATCAACAACAAACACGTGGCAACACATGATTGGTCCGAACACCTCACTAAATTGATCAAACGGCCTCAAATTTGCTCACAAAGGATCAACGGATGAGATTTAAAGGAACACTCTGGAATTCTTTCCCTCTCTTCACCTCTTCTCTATAAATAGAAGGCTAGGACATCATTATTCTGTGGTTGTTTTTGTTTTTAAATTTTTCCTTTGTAATTTCCCGTTTTTAAGCAATTTAAGCTTTCATTTTAAGCACTTAAGCTTTCAGCTCTTGTAATCATTTCCTTTTCACTTGTACTTCTTTAATTCAGTAATAAAAGTCGATTTACACATTTAATAATCTTTTGTTTTTAAGTTTGAAGTTGAATTCATCAAATAAGCTTTAAATAAGCTCATAAGAGCTTATTACTTTTCATAAGCCCAAATTTAGCTCAAATCCTGTCTTAAGCAATATATTTACCATTCTTACTCATTTACATTCAAATTATGGATACTTAAGAAGTGATAAGCTCAATTTGGAAGGACAAATGAAAATAAGCTAAAATCTAGCTTATTTTGGTTTAGAGGCAAGGTGCCATCTAGGAACACTGAGCTTCTACTCTTGGATAGCTCTAGTGTGAAGATTCTTCAAAAATAAGGTTTAATTCTCTCAATTCCAAGTTAGAATTAACCTAGTACTTCATTTAGCTTATTTCAGTTATGTTTGCTTATACTTGTGCTTATTCCTGTTGCATTTAGTTTAGATAGCTTTTAGTTGTCATTATTCTAAGTTTTCTAAACCTTAAAATTCATTTAGATTTCATATTTTCATTTCTGTCATAGCTAGTAGTTTAAGCCTTATAGAGTAACTTGCTTATTTCTCTTAATAAGCTAGTAGTTTTACTTCTTAAATAGCTTTATTAGGTTAATTCTAGCATAAGTAGATAAAAAGCTTTACAAAGTTTTAGAGTCTAAAAGGTTTTAGGTGTAAAGTAGTTTGACAGCTTTATATTAAGGGAGTGTTTGGATTTAGCTGTAGTTGACTCAAAAAGTCAACTACAATCTATCAAAACTTTTCATTAAGTTGAGTTAGCCTTTAATATCAAGTTTAAAACAGTTTTTAAAAGATAGTTATTTGATTTACAAAATTTTGAGCTTAATAAGCTTCATTTTGCACCAGGGCACATTTTAAAACTGTGTAGGTCTTAGATTTTAAGATTTTAGAAGCATTTTAGAGTTTAAGGTTGTGTTGTGCTCTTTTAGAATCATTTAGTGAAAGAGTTAGGCCTCAAAGTTTAGTTTGACTTTGAGTAGCTTGCACATTGCATCAGCTGCAATTGCACCAGCAAGCACACTTCATTTTAGCATAAATTTTACCAATTTTTCACTTTGATTTTTCTCATTTCCTTGTAGAGTTTTATAAAACCTTTTACCTAAGTAGAACTCACTCTACTAGAGTAGCTTATTTTCAAAATCTCAGCACCTAGGGTCCAAAAATAAGTCTTTTAGTTTACTCTTAAAAAGCTAAAAACAGTTTCATTAGAACTTTGCTATTTTTCAGCTTCATTTTCTCTTTAAATTTGTTCAACACAGGCTAAAATTAGTTTAGAATCCTCTAGTATACATCTTAGGCATTAATAAGCAACTTTTAGTTTTAGCTTTTATCAAGTATTAAGCCCTCAATAAGCTAAAATCCAAAAAAATACTCTAAACCTCTACTTTCTGTGACAGGATCTTTCAGCTTATTTTTTAGCTTATTCTTTGGTTAAAAGTTCATATTGCCTTTATTAAAGTTGTTTAGAATAAGCTGTTAAGCAACTTTGTAGTTTTAAGTTTTTGCTAATTCTCAAAATTTAATAAGCCAAAAATAAGCACAATCGCGGGGTCTGTTTGGTATTTTTCTTAAAGTTCAAGGTTAACTGTTTTAACTGTTGTGTAAATTTACTAAAGTTACCCCGCCTACCCTGTTCTTTCTTTTATTACATTTCCTACCCTGTCTTTCCTATTTTCTTTTAATTTTCCTTTTTATTATTAATAGTATTATTAGTAATTAGGGTAGATTTTTAATAAATCCAATTAGTTGAAAAATAAAAAGTAGAAATTAGGGCTTTTATTTTTTATAACTTTCTGCACCTTTGTAGTTTCTAAAAACCATTTTTTTATATTTTTCCAATTAAATTTGTATTTTCTAGAAATTAAAATAGAATTTAGGTAATTACTTTTTCTTAGATAAATCATAAAAAATAGAAAAATAGTTGAAAAATTAAAATTCTTTTTGCATTAATTTTCATTTTAAATCTAGTATTTTTGAAAAATAAAAGAAAAATTTTAGTATTAATTTTTAGAAAAAGTTTATTTTTGATAAATCATTAAATTTTAGAAAAATCATAAAAAATTCAAAAATACATAAAAAATTCTAATTCTTTTTCCTAAAATTTTCATTTTAAATTTGTGATTTTTAGGTATAAATTTTGTTAAAAGTCGTGCTTTAGTTTTTAAATTTCAGTTTTAGCTCGCGTTTAATTCGATTTGTGCATTTAATTTTCGTGCTTGTTAATTGTTTTTCAATACTTGCTTTTAAATTTGTAGTGTAATCAACAAATCAAATATCCTTTACTATTCTAAACTCGAATCCGAATCATTCTTAAATTCTCAATTCACGATTTCGTTGGGACACGACCCGAGGATAAGTACTTCCCGGATAAAAATATACGAATTGTGTTTTCTTTTGTGAGATTTTTACCTTATATTTCTCTTGGTTGAGAAGTATTTTGGAAAGAATTCTTACGAGATTAATACTATATAAGTATATTGAATTTGTTTTACCACAACCAAATTTTGGCGCCGTTGCCGGGGAAGTCGTGAACGATTGTTGAAGAGTATTCGTCGAAGTAGAGTTTTGAAGATCCTTCCTTTGGAAGTTATTTTGCTATTTTTCTATAAAAATATAAAAAGTTCATTAATTCGATTCCTATCGAATTATAAAAAATATTAATAAACATTTGGATACTTGCTATCCATCTTAAACCATTCCAATTAACAACAAAACAAATCGTGAAGTACTTGCGAGGTACGACGGACCTTTAAGTGTACAAACTAAAAGGTGAGTTTAAGGGAAAGTGATAGCTATTCTCTAAGCAGTCATTGCGGCTCGCTAAGCTTTTCCGCTCACTTGTGCGTATTCTTAGAGACTTATCGTGAAGCTTGTAATAATCGATTACCAAAAATATTTTTGTTTTCATTCTTATTAAAAACTAAAAATTTAATTCTCCCCAAAAATAATCTTCTTAATCTCAAATTCTTCTTTCTTATTTTTCACTAGTGCATGCGCACTCGTTCCTCCTTGGAATATACTATTCCAAGAAGACGTAATAGTCGACGATCTCGACACCGACAAGAGGCAATCCCTCTCAATTTGGATCCGATTCCAATGGCCGACGACCGACCTATGGCCGAGCAACTCCAAGCTCCCACCGGGGGGTTTGAAAGTGCTATAGTTGTACCGATAATTAATGCTCAAAATTTTGAACTCAAATCTTCCCTCATTAATTTGGTCCAAAACCGAATTTTTCGAGGAGGTAATGATGAGGAGCCTCATGCTCATATCCGTCATTTTGAGAGCATTACGAACAATCAAAGGTACCCGGATGTACCTAACACCACCATTAAACTTCTTCTCTTTCCATTTTCACTTGATGGGGTAGCCAAGACATGGCTAGACAAAGAACCCCCAAATTCCATTCTCACATGGGATGACTTAGTTTCTAAGTTCATCAATTTCTTCTTCCCACCTTCAAAGACCACCAATCTTCGGAACGAAATTACGAATTTTCGTCAAATTGCTCAAGAATCTTTCTCCGAAGCTTGGGAGCGTTTCAAGGAACTTCTTAGGAAGTGTCCTCACCATGGTTTTTCACTAATGCACCAATTAGATACATTCTATAATTCTTTGAGCTATAATGATCAAGATTCTCTTAATTCTGCTGCCGGAGGCAATTTTCTATACAAAAGTCCAAACGAAGGGTTACAAATCATAGAGAACAAAGCCAAAGTTAGATGTTCACGGAACGCCGTGATGCGAGTGAGTACGAATGCTCCTCCAACTTCTTCTAATTCATCATCTGCTTGAGTCCAACAAATGCAGCAGCATTAGAGATAAATGACCTTAACCTTAGGAATGAATTGAATGAAATAAAAACATGAAATCTCTTGTGCCTACTCCCGTTCCGATCAAAGCGGTTGAGGAAAGGTGTACCACTTGTGGTAACAACCATAGTTTTAATGTGTGTCCAATGACTAGAGGTAGTTATGAGTACCCGGTTTATCACGATAATTTCCAACAATTTCAACAAACCGCTTCGGTTGGTAATTTTGTTCAAAATGGAAATTCCGTACCTGGCCCTAACTTGGCAAACCAAATTATACCCACCAGGATTAATCAACCCAATCAACAATTTTCTAGACCAACCAAGGTACATGCTAATCAAGGGTATAATGGAATAGAAATGTTAACCAAACCAATCAAGTTAACCAGGAGTAACTCGTATTTTCTCAACAAGCTCAGCCTATCAAGTCCCGATTACCAATCTCCGTTACTTATTCAAGGTTTGAGGCTTACACAAAAGCGAATGATGCTACTTTGAACAACTTGCAAAAGAATTTGAATGATTTCAAATGGAACATACAAATTTTCTAAAATGAACAAAGGAATTTTCAAATATGAAGCTTACCATAGTTCAAAAGCAAATGGGGAACAATAATACATCATTTCAAAGGGAGAACTTTGACCGAGTAACACGATTCCTAATCCTAGAAATGAATGCAAAGGAATTACCACCCGTAGTGGTGTTGTTTTAGATGGACCCTTACCTCCTATGCCTCCTCCTTTTGTCAATCCGGACAATGAGGTTGCTAAGGAAACCGAGGTGACAAAGACCAAGTGCAATCTAATAGTTCACAAAGTACCGCAAGAGTCCAACCTCCGGTAGTTCAAATTAGGGAAAAGGTCCAAAACAAAGGAAAAGAACCAATTGTTGAGACTAGAGTTGATAATGAACTTTCAAAGACCAAAACAAATTTGCCTTACCCTTCAAGGGTTGAAAAGACAAAATCGGAGAGAGATGATATCTTAGCTCAAAAGTTTTGGGAAATGTTCAAAAAGATTCATGTGGACATTACTTTGGCAGATGCTTTGATTTTAATGCCTAAGTATCAAAAGATGTTAAAAAGCTTGCTGACAAACAAAGACAAGTTGATTGAAATAGCAAAGACACCAATGAATGCTAATTGTTCCGCGGTCATTCTCAAAAAGCTTCCCGAAAAGCTTGGTGACCCGGGTCGATTTCTCATTCCTTGTGGTTTTGGGGAGTTTGATAATCACTTAGCTCTAGCGGATCTAGGTGCAAGTATCAATCTCATGCCCTTGTCTATCTGGAAGAAACTTGGACTTCCTGACCTAACAAGTACTAGAATGGTTCTAGAATTAGCCGACCGAACAATTTCTAAACCCCTTGGGATAGCCGAAAATGTGTTCGTGAAGGTCGGAAAATTCTACTTCCCGGTCGATTTTGTGATCTTAGACTTTGTTGCAGACCCTCGTGTTCCTTTGATACTTGGTAGACCTTTCTTAAGAACCGCACGGGTCTTAATTGATGTTCACGGGGAAGAGCTAGTGATAAGGGATGGTTTGGAAAGAATAGTTTTTAAACCGGATGGTAGTCAAGACAATGAGTCAATCCATATGATGGATGTTTATGATGACCGGGTCAAAGATGTTTATGATGACCGGGTCAAAGATGTTTGTGAACCTGAAAGTAATGATGATTCCACAACATCTGCTATTGTTGATGAATCTATTACCCACCATAATGAACTAGTTTGGGGAAAGAGTCAAGCGAAGGGGACTCTATAATAAACAAGCGCTTCGTGGGAGGCACCCCATGCTTATCCATTTATTTTTCTTTCTTTTTCTTTCTATTTTCTTGCTTCCCAAGGACAGAATAATTCGGGGCGATATAGCTTGTAACTCGGTTTAACAAAACTACGCTCGTTTTAGAGATGTCTTTTGAGCTAACAATGTAAAAGAAGAGAGGAATCTTGTTCTTGTTCGTCTCTTGTTGATTGTTTGTGATTTTTGTCTAGGTTTTCCGGATTTTGGACGCTTCATGGTTCAAATATTGTGGAAGGACAAAGCAATTCCCACAATTTCCATCGATGGTCTCCAATCTTCTCTTCATAACTGGGAAAACTCTTATCTCTTATCCTTGTCTTTATCGAACTAACATCTATTCTTTTGGCATGACCATAGAATTTTTGTTAAAGATTCCTTTTGACCCTTATTTTTAAACTTTGAGGACAAAGTTTCATTTTAGTTTGGGGAAGGATATCTTCGATATTGACTTGCATTTCACGCTACCTTGTTTGAATCTTTTTGAATTACCTTTTTGTGAAAAAGTGAGAAATTTTAAATTTTTGCTTACAAGAAAAGCTCAAAAGAAGCTTAAGTTTGGAAAAAACACCTCTTTTTGGTAGTCCCGTTTGTTAGAAAAAGGAGTTAATTTTGACTTGACGCGTGAAAAGGCCCTAGCTAGTTTCTTTAACCTACCTTTTGAAGGGCCAAGGCTTTCACAAATCCTATGTCTTTGGCTTTTAAAATGTGAATAACAAGAAATGATGTAAGTTAAATATAATGTATTTGTTTAAAGCAAGGTTATTTGGAAAAACCTAAAGCTTATAATTAATGATTTGTTCTTTTTACTCCATAAGCTCTTAACACACCGTAATCATAACTCTCTTATTAATTAAGCTAAGTCAACCCAAATGACTTTTTAGAAAAAAAGACTTTACATTTTGAAAAGAATTCATTTTTTTGTTTTTTTTATTTTAATATGTAGAGATTAAGATTTTTGGATCAAATTTATAAGTTGCTTTGTCTAAAAAGATGAAAAAATTTTCCCATTCATCAAAATATATTTATAAAAAGAAGCCAATAAGCATTTCTAAATGCAAACAGCCATTATTATTCGTACACACATGGAGCGGGGCACAATCCGCAAAAAAGAATAATAAAAGCTTATATGTAGTTTTGATCGTTGGGCGTATCCCATGTTTGAAGATAAAGACTCAGAAGGGGGTCCGCACCAAAGGGATTAAAACAAGTGAACGTGGAATCAAAGGTTCGTGGCATTCATCACTGAGTGGCCGCGGCCTAGTGATGATTGCAACTAAGGGAAACTTGGATACAAGGCTTTGTAGGAAAAGGAGTGATCGCGATAACCACAAACGTTAGCACGGAGTGGGGGTTCGAACTAAGAACCCCGTTGTTTGTTGCGATATCCAATTTTGAGAAAAGGCCTAAGTAGCGGTTCGAACTAGAGAACAACATCCTATCAAGAAAAAATAATTATAGTAAATGAAAAATTACAAAGAATGGTTAAAAATTCATTTTCCTCAATCAATTATAAGTTTTGTTTCCTAATCTCTTTTAGCATTGAGTCTAGATTTATCTATATTATAACATTTGAGACTCACAAGGCTTATTTGTAAAGCTTGTAGTGAATTTCAACTATGAAGATAAATTGATCCTATGGTTGAGTTAAAAAGAGTGTCACACATTTTAAATCATTAATTTATTCCCGGGGAGTGAAAAGTTCACAGTATATAAGTATAAGAGCTTAATATCATTTGGACTTAATTGACAATGATCATGTTTATTAGCTTTGTTTAGTCTAGTGAAAAGTCAAGTATGACGATTTACCTCTTTTTTGCTCTATTTAATGGGTGATAGCCTATTTCGATGAGCCTAAAAGTTGCAAACTTGCAATGATTGCCATTAACGTGTTTCCAAGAAATGAAATGATGAGAAAAGTAAAAGTGATGTTTAAAAAGGTAATTCATAAAAGGTTTTAAACAAGGGCATTTTGGAAACTTGATAGTTTACAAAGTGTACACTTCATAACATTGCGTGAGGACACGGCAATCCTTTAGTTTGGGGAATTTTGATATTTGCTTAATTGTATATGTAAAATACCCGGGATTTTGCCTAATAAAAGCCATTAAAATGCCAAAAGAATAGAAAATGTGTGCTTTTATGTCCAATTGTGCAGGAAAGGATTGAAAAGACAAAAAGAAGCAAAACCGATCAAAAAAACCGACAAGGAACGAAAGAGACAAGAAAAAGAGTGAAGAATCAGCCAGAAATCAAAGCCGGATCAACCCGACACAGAAAGAAGGAAGTCAAAGACCCAAGATAAAATCAAAAGGACTAAAAGTGACAAGTTCTCAAAGTTTGAAGGCTTGCTTTTAAGTTTTAAAGTCAAAGGGACCAAAGTTGCAAATAGGAAAAGGGATGTGTTTATTAAAGAAGAAATAGAGAGAAAGAACACAAGGCCGAACTTGCCTTTCTCAAAACTTGATTTTTACACTATAATTGGGCGGAGCAAAGAAAGGGACTACTTTTGCCAACTTTTCATAGTTTCAAACAGAACACGCGGCCAAAACACCCCTAACAAATTTACAACCGTTTTTCCCGCCAAAATTGCCCACAACCCAAGCTGCCAAATTCCCTCTTTCCCATGATTCCCACGCGTCCCTTTATCTCTTCTGACAGCTTCAGTATTTTTCCCTTCTACACATCAAATCGAACACGTGTAATCATTTGATTGGATCAAACACGTCATTAATTTCATCCAACGGCTACAAAGAGGCTCAAAATGATCGAGGGCTGTGATTAAATGGAAGCTTCAAGAAACTCTCACTCTCCTTCTCCCATCCTCTATAAATAAGCAAGCTATAGGATTCATTTTTAGTTGATTGTTTTAGTTTAATTTTCAATTTTGTTTTTGAAATTCTTTTTAATGTCGAAATCTTTTTTTAAGCATTTTCCTTTTAAGCTTACAGAACTTGTACCTTTCTTTCTTTCAGCTTGTACCTTACGAATTTGAGTAATATACTTCAGTTTTCAAGTTTCCTTAAGCTTTGATTTCAAGTTTAAGCTAATTTCACTCAATAAGCTCATGATAAGCTCAATTGAGCTTATTGTTTCTCATAAGCTAAATTTTAGCTAAATACTGTTTCTTAAGCATTCATTTACTCTTAATACTCATTTTACATTTTTATACATTGATCCATTTAGGCTATTGAGTTTCATATTGAAGCAACAAGAGCAAATAAGCTCCAATTCAGCTTATTGAGATTTTTAAGGTTTAGAGGCTTGTGGAAGCCATTAGGATCACCTAGACTCTTCCACTTGTATGTCTCGGAGAAAAGACACCCATTCAGGATTTTTACTTCTCAAATTCAAATTAGCGAATTTAGCTTATTACAAATTTTCTTCTCAATTGAATTTAATGTCTATTACAGTTTCATTTAAGTTTGATCAGTTTAATAAGTTTTTTTAGTTTAAAGCTTATTAGTTTAAAACCAAGCTTGAATGTTCTTTTTCAATTTCTGTCATAAGTGAGTAGTTAAAAGCCTAGTAGAGTAACTAGTTAAATTTCACTAATAAGCTTTAGGTTTCAAAGTTTAAAAAGCTTTAGTAAGTGAAATTTAGTGTGAGTGGATAAAAAGCTTTAGCTGATTAGGTTTTAAAATAGGATTTGAGTGCTTCTTTGATTTGACAGTGAACATTAAGGAGTGTTTGGTTTATAGTGTTGTTGACTATTAAAGTCAACATTAGTTGAGGCAATTACTTCACTTAGTTGAGTTAGGGCATATTTTAGAGTTTTAAAAAGGTTTTAGTTGATTAGTATGTAGATTTAAAAAGTTAGAGTTTAAAAAGCTTCTTATTGCACCAGGGCAATTTAACAATTTTAGTAACTTTAGATTTTATGAATTAATGAGCATTTAGATTTCTTACTTAGTTAGTTTAGATATAAATGCACTTAGTAGCTTGTCCATGAGATTTACAAATGAAAAGTTTGGCCTGCATTTTAAAGATTAGCCAAATGCATCAGCAAATGGCAGCTTAAGCCTAAAACCTTACACTTTTTCATCTAATTTTTCTTGTGAACTTTGTGAAACAAAGCTATTTTTCTATAGGTCTTTAATTATAACAACTCTTAAGCAGCAATAAGCATCTTTTGTTTTTTCATTTTCACAAAAAAATAAGCTCAATATAAGTCAAAATCTAAACAAGCTTCTAAACCCCTAGTTTCTGTGACAGTGAACATTCAGCTTATTTTCCAGCTTATATAGTTGTTAAAAGTGAAAATGCCTTTTAAAGTTGCTTATAAATAAGCTTTTTACTCCGAAATCAGTTATATGGTAGGCAAGACTAATTTCAATGTATCATCTGTGAGTTGTAAACTTGTAATTTAAATGAATCTTCTTGGTACAAAGTGTAAAAGACTGATTGGGTAAATGTTTCGCTATGAAAGATTTGGGAGATGCAACATATATTCTTGGTATAAAGATTTACAGAGATAGGTCAAAACGTCTTATATGACTTTGTCAGGACACGTACTTAGATAAAATTTTGAAAAGATTCAAAATGGAGAACTCTAAGAAAGCAAATCTACCCTTACATCATGGCATAAAGATTAGTAAGGATCTATGTCTGAAAACTGATGAAGAACTAGACAGAATGAGTCGAGTACCATATGCTTCGGCTGTAGGATCAATCATGTATGCCATGACATGTACAAGGCCTGATGTCTCCTTTGCTTTAAACATGGTGAGTTGACATTAGTAGAATCCTGGTGAAGGTCATTGGATAGCTGTAAAGAATATTTTTAAGTATTTAAGAAATACTAAAGACATGTTCTTAGTTTATAGTGGAGAAGAAGAACTCAGAGTGACTGGTTATTGTGATGTAAGTTGGAAAACATATAAAGATGATAGTCGTTCACAGTCTGGTTGGGTATTCTTGCTGAATGGGGGATCAGTGACATGGAAAAGTTCAAAGTAAGATACAGTGGCAGACTTTACATGCAAGTCCAAGTATATTGGAGCTTGTGAGGCTTTAAAGGAAGCTATCTGGATGAAGAATTTCATTGGAGATCTTGGATTTGTTCCAATAATACAAGACCCCATTGAAATATTTTGTGATAATGAGAGTGTAGTCGCCTTGATTAAAGAACCCAGGGATCACGGAAAGTCAAAGCATATTAAAAGAAAATACCATTTTGTTCGAAACAAAGTAAAAGGACACGTGATTGTGAAGCATATACGATCAGAAGATAATCTAGCTGATCCATTCACAAAGGCATTGGCTAAGTCTAGACACGATAAACATGCTAGGAGTATAGGATTGAAAGATAATATAAAGTTTTAGTTGTTAGTTTGAATTTGAAACATTATAAACAATGATTTATATTGTAATGGATTTGGTGATTAAATAATAGAGATTTAATTATTTGCATGTGTGCTACCATTTACTATTGTTTATCATTGTGTTTCATTTTTGCATGTTTAGAATCTACTTCCTGAGTACTTAGTCTACTCAAACCTCCTCAGTCGTTTATACTACATGAAGTAAGTACTGATTTAAGACTGTCATGGAGTGTTGGTAGATTGTCTATAAAGATTAGACATAACATAGAGAATGCTGCAACACTCATGAGTACTTAATGGGAATTAAGTATAGGAGAAACCCGTACTTAGAGAGATTGCTTCATGGATTAATATCACAAATAATTCTAAGATGATAATATCCTCTATTCTTAAAATAGAGATACATCAAGTTTCTAGTTTTTCAAGTTTGTTATACTTTAGTTTATTCAAACGCTACGCGTAAATGCCAGTTATAAAGGATATGCTAGGTATGACATGACGAGTTGACTAGTTCTATGTATTTAAAGTTTATTTGTTCCTTTCGCCTAAATGGGAAAGCGATATCTATGGGCCCCTCGATGATTAGATGTTGAGTTAAATATGCTAGGCCTGGTCGGGACTAAATTGATATGTTTAATTCAGTAGTCTCATATAGTCAAATAATTAGAAATCAGGAAACATAATGTTAAACCTAGAGATTGATTAAAATCCATGTCTCAGGTTCATACGATATTAGTAGAACAAAGGAATAGTTGATCACTTATCTAAGGGTTGTCTCTAAGATATGATTCATAGTTTGGCGGTTGCATTGGATGGCACTCTCTGCTTAGTTAATCAGGATAGACTTAGACCAATTATAGTTGATGACTTATCCAAGTGGGAGACTTTTGGATTTAGTGTCCAAATTCATAACTAATTGGTAAGACTGTCGTCAAAAGTAAAATTCTTTTTGGGTTGCCCTCAGTGAACTGTTAAGAGAAATAATAAAAGAGAGATAATATTAATTAGAATTAATATTATATGTATATTTCTTTAGTTTGTTAATTTATTAATAGTTGATAAATTAATTAGAAGCTAATTATAAAGAAGCATAGGCTGCATATGAACTAATACAAGGTGTATTAAGTTGAATAGGCCAGGAAGACCCATAAGGGACCCATGGGACATTTTTTTGGGGGGATCACACATCCCTCCAAAGAGCTATTTCAAGTTCCTTCCTCTCTATATAAATAAAGGGACATACCATGGCTTTATTTGCTCATTCTCTCTTTCTCATTCCTACTCCTTATAAGAGTCAACTCGTGTAACGAGACCTTAGGAGTTTGAAACCCTTTTTCTTTTTGGTTTGTGGGTATGAGCTATTAGAGGTACTCTCATTTGAGTACTTGCCTCCAAGTTCAACCAAGGTGGTATGTGTGTGAGAAATCTGGAATAGAAAAACCATCAAGAGATTCCACTGGGATTTCGCCATTTTAACCAAAACTATAACCTGGTATTAAGTTATACTTTACATGGATGGAGTAAATTTCTTTCTTGTATCCCATTTTGTTAGAAAGTAATGATTATAATCCAAAATTTAACATGTCTTTCTTTTTGTTTTGTGCAAACACCGGATTTAGTCCTATAATGTTCAACCAAATAATTACAGTATTTTTCAATTCCGGTTGATACAAAAGCACCGATGATTGAGAAATAAAGAATTTGGCAAACATTAAAAATTGCCTTACAAGACAACCGGAATTGGAAATTGAGGACTACCACTTCTGAGGTGAAAATGCACCTGGACTCCACTCTCAACTAAACTCAAAACTCTTAATAAATTCCCCTTGCAGTCTCATTCAATAGGCTAAGACCTTACACAGCAATAAGAAAACATGTATAACAAATAGGTTAAACACAAATTGTTAGTGGACAAAAAAGTGATAACATGTTTGAAGCCAAGCTAGTTTTTTCATCTTAACATTATTATATATTATACTGAAACATGTAGTTTATCACAGAAATAAAAATAAATGAATCTTTACTAGTGCGAGGTTCAATTACGACCCTTCTGACCCATTGATAGTATATAATTGTCTTTCGTTATAATGATAGATGATGTTACCAATAATTATTCTATGTGAGATGACATGCCCCTGTGAAACATTAGTTCATAGCATTTGTCTAACCTAAATTTACACACATAAATAAAACCACAGATATGCAAAAGGAGCAAATCACTTAGATGCTTAATGGTTTTGTTTTGTCATGCATGCAGGAGTCCACAACATCATTTTTAGTATAGATATATTGAATATGCAAGTTGTTTTTTTTCTTTTTTTTTACAATTTGCAAGTCGCCGCGTATATTAGATATTCATTAGATTAGCATCACAATCAGGCAAAGTGTTCTGTAATTTGTTTGTGTTCACGTAGGTCCAAATAAGAGAACACTAATAACCCAAAGAAACAATGGTATCGTTTTTTATAGACCGTGCTCTCTTTTTCTTCATGTAATTTTCATATATTGGATAAGAATTTGATAAAATGCTTAGTTAAAGAGTTTTCTATAGTATTCATTGTAGAATTTCAAATAAAAGGCGTTTATATCCTAAAACATGAGCTTGCATTTGTGGACATGCATGATCACCTACCTTTAATATCATGTGAAATGACGTGGTTGCGTAAGAGTGGGCACTTTGATTAAGAGAACAATGAAGGAAGTATATGGTTTACTCCTTTGGCTTGATCAATATTTTTTAGTATATCTCATAGTGGATTCACAGACTCTACAAACTCATAATGATAGGGAATACTTATTTGCTACCTACGTGAGTGTAAATTTGGTATCGCAATTACAAGGATGGCTAATGTGTTGTTTTCTCATTAAGCCATAAAAAACACATATTATTGATCTTTTAATAAACCCGTAATTTTTAATAGCATTTATGAGTATTAATTTTTTTTAATACATTTTTGCTAATAACTTGATTTAAAAACTTGTCTAATAATAATTCACTGTGATAAAATAATTTTGAGTTATATACATGTCACAATATAAAAAGGAAAGGCATTTCATTATAATAACAAAACTTTGCAATTTTTTCAAATTAAATATATGAATCAAATCATTTATTAGCGGTTGAAATTTAAAAAGGATAGAGACAGAATTGGTTGCTTAGTATTTAGGAGAATGCACAGAGTTTATTGCCCTAAGAGGAATTTAAAACTGGTAGTGGTCATGCCATGATAGATAAAGAATGAGTTTGAAAAGAGATATCAAATTATTTATGGAAGTTTTTATGACATAACCAACATTAAATGATATCGTTTGAAAAGTGCTTGTGAAGTTATACATGTTTTGTTTGTCAATGTTGTTGTATTAATTTTTAAAAAAGGGCATTGATTATATTGTACAAAAGTGGCATCTAAATCCTTCCAATTAAGTTTCAATTTGTAATGAAGTGCAGATTATAAGTTTAAATTTTTGGTAACAGTTTGACTAATTTTTTCTAGTATATGATGACTGATATAAATTATTTTAACCGAGATAAATAACAATTACTTTGACAATTATGAATTAGTTTAACAATTACTTTGACTACTATGAATTGTGTGTGGTTGTTGAATCGTGAATCGATAGATTGATCATCTTGGTTGTTTACATTAAAGTTAATTAATAAGAAGGATGGACAACACATGGATGGAAACAGAGGAAGAAGAAGAAGAATTCGCATATGTATTTGAAGGAGAAGGAGAAGATATAATGGAATCCGAACGAGAAGATATAATGGAATCCCAAGAAGAAGAAGAAGATATAATGGAATCCGAAGAAGAAGAAGATATAATGGAATCCGAAGAAGAAGATATAATGGAATCTGAAGAAGAAAAATATATGTAAGCCGAAGAAGAAGAAGATATAATGGAATCCGAAGAAGAAGAAGATATAATGGAATCCGAAGAAGAAGAAGATATAATGGAATCCGAAGAAGAAGAAATATAATGGAATCCAAGAAGATATAATGGAATCTGTAAAAAGAAAGATTTAATGGGAATCCGAAGAAGAAGAAGATCATAATGGAATAAAAGATATAATGGAATCCGAAGAAGAAAATCCGAAGAGAAGATGAAGAGAATGCTGAACAACTGTGCATATATATCTATTTACTTGTGGAAAATATCAAAACTACATGAGTTGCAGTTCACTTTAACCTCCACTGTCCACAAGTTCGTTTTTGTTTTGTACTGTCACCATACTCTGAGTTGTTACATTCATCATTCACTGATGGTTTCTACAAGATTAGATTGCAACAGAGTGTACCGAGTCAACGTAAAAACTGATATCATCAAAGATACATGTTACATTTAGTGTGGAATATGGAGTGTCCTCCAACTAATGTAAGAACCTACACAATGTGACAATTATATGTGTTTTTAGTTTAGTCCATTATTTGAAAAAGGTAAATCGATGTTTGCCATAATACTTAAGTAGAGTCGATTTTATATTTAAACCTTTTAACACTTATTTTATCGTTTTTATACGTAGGTGTTGCTCATTCTTTGGCGACAACAAGGCCAATACACTAAAGGCTAACATAAAAATTGATTAATGTGTGTACAAGTGTTTTAGTAATCTTTCGACTCTTAATTTCATCTCTCATTAATCTTTTAATCGTCACACATCATGTGGTCTTTTAAACTACCCTTGTGTGGCAAGAGCAACCAACTTTGTGTTATGATGTGTTTACCGCTATTCTATTAATACCGAACGATTAAACTATATCATATACTTGTGGTGGTCGCTTATTGTCTTAATAGGCTTAGTGACGGGGTTCCCACTATTCTATTGATAAAAGGAATTAGTCAATGACTTGACTTCAGTTAGTTGTTTATGTGTGTATTCACTAAAGGGGTGTTTGGGATTGCTTATTGAAAATAGATTATGCGTTTTAAAAATAGATAATCAAATAATCATCTGTTAGAAAACGTGGTTCACAAATTTAGTGTTTGGATTTGATTATTTTATATGAAAACGCAATAATTAGATAAACAAATTTTTAAGTGTTTGGCAAATCAGATTATTAAATGATCAAATGGGTAAAATGATAAAATGAGACATTTTTATATATAACATATAATATAAATTTTACATATAGCAGTTGTATTATTTTACAAAATCAAATTAGCATTTATTTTTAAGGATAACAATATAACATTTTTATTAGCAGATACTACTACTTTTTTTATTGATGGCATATTCGTGTAATGGGCTTAATAAGTGATAAAAAAACATCTATAGTATTCGATGTGGTTTGCAGAAAAAGAAAATTCAAGACACAAAGTTCTCTTTAAATAGAAAACGGGTCATTATTTGAGGGGGAGAAAGTGTCAAATAATCTTTTAAACGGTCTTTCAAAATAAGTCAAGGATTAAACAGTTGAAGTTTTTGATAATGACAGATAACAATTTAAAGGGAGTTAATTCATATTAACTACATGTGCCTTAGATGTCATTTGCTTCAAACTTTAGGGACTTATTTGCAATTGAAGACTTAGTGAATTCAGGCTTTAAACTACATACGACTAATATTGCCAACGCGTCATAGTTTGTAAAAAGACTTAGGAATGTTTGGAAATTCTTTCGTAGTTTAAAAAGCCTTGAAACTGATTCTCACGGGATAGATTTAAGTTTATTAATTCTGCGAACACGATCTCAAGCATGTGTGCATATAAGATTTTTCTGATTCTGAGGTATCGAAAACATCAAGGGGAAGGAGTAAATACACTGAAAGGTACAACAACTACACGTGATAGAATCCATAGCCTTATTTAATTGTAGGCCATTCCGGGAAGACAAATGTCTTATCCGCAGAGAAAATCAGTGTTTTATCGTGTTACTTTCCGGTGCGCTATTCCAACCACATAGGAGAAGAGATATCTTGTCATTTATGGTATGCATCAGTTGAGATACCAGGGAAATGTGTTGTCAGAAGATTGATTAGAGCGTGAGAAGATTGGTTACTGATTCAATTAATGCTTCCTTTAACAGTCAATCACCAAGCGTGTTTTTAAAGGAGTAGAAATATTTGATCAAAGAGGGACATATTGGTATGATAAGTATGATAATTCCTCTAGTTAGTCAGTATCCGATAGAAAGAAAAGTGTACATTTGGGACTTAGTTGTCTTAGGTGTTATCAGTTCGTCTACTGAGAGGGAATAATTGAGATATCCGGGACTTAGTTGACTTTGGTGTTTCAATTCATATCATCACTATCATGTTAAGAGAAATTAGACATCCGGGTCTTAATTGACTTTGGTGTTACGGTTTCAAATTAATTGTGTACTTCATCGATTTGGGCGTCAGACTTCAAGTATTCTTAATGCAAATTGCAAGAAGGCTATGAACCTACTCAAGAAATGATTGCTGATTCAAGGGGAAGCTAAGACAACTTCCAAAAGGAGAGTATCGAGACGGACTACAGACTGCTTACATGGACAAAATGACTATGTCATTTTCGGTTTGAACATTTTCAGGTCCTGTCTCATACATAATCTTGTGAATATATAAATGTGTAGTGTAGACTTAATTATAGGCTAATATAAATAGTAATTGAGTACAAATTTTCAAGAATTTCTTAGAAAATTCAAAATCTTTCAAATTACTGTACTCGACACTATCTTATATATCCCTCAACGATTGAGGGGGAGCATTAATATGTTCCAAACATGGCTTGTGAATAATTGGCACACTTTTCTCCCAATTTTTTTATAACATATTTAAATCAATTGATATCCAAAATGTCAAATGATTTGAAATTTTTGATAAGGGGAGAAAATGTGATTAAAATATGTAATGTGATCATATTTCTCAAGTGTATACTCCACCAACATGTGCTAAACAGTTTCGAATACCGATGCACATGTTGAGGGGGAGCGTTTCTAAAAAGCAAAAACAATCGTGTACTAAACACTTTGATAGTAATATCACAAGTACCTGATTGAGTTTTTCAACAGTGATTTTATGGCAAGGTAAACTGTACCAAAAGACTGACCATGTATTTACTGTTATCGAAGTTATAAGGATGGTAAGGTTAGGTACTCGTTCCCATGATCCTGCCAGAACCGGAGGGATCTACCCAGGGACTATCCACTAGTTAGTGTAGAAGTCCTTAGGTATGATAAAAAGGAGTAAATGTGAGGAAAAGGGAATAGTGCCGACTGAGATGGAGCTAGTACTTGAATAAACCCAACAAGGTTCTAGTCATGATATCTTGGTAAGCACTAAAGGGGTTGAAGAATGAAAAAGAATTGTACGGATAAAGGGTGTAAAGAAAGAAGCCCTCCATACACTTAGGCAGAAACCGGGTCAATACATATGCTGTCAAAATCACTAAAATGATTGATGACATTGAAGACGACATCATGGACCCAGTGATGCAATGCACAACCCTTCCTAGCCATTCGAGTTTCTCTTGAAAGAAACTTGTCTCATTTGTCACGGAGACTAAACATGCAATCTATTGTCTCACTCACTCCGAGTAAGTCGGTATTGAAAAGGTGGCAGTCAGCTCCAGCCTCCGATCACTAATATCAAAGCGCACTTTCGAGTCTAGAGCCAAGAGATCATCAATTAATCTCGTTAGGACAATTCCAATTTACTTGTTATTCACACACTGTGATTACAAGTTTTATCATAAGAGTCCTACGCATTATCCTTGTGATTTTGCCAGAACATCTGAGTGATACGTAAGTATTCACAGTGAAGATGGAAATCCTGCTTGAGCCAACTTCAAACAAGCTCATGGTAGGTGACTTGTGAGATCCTTAATGGATCAAACTTGTGAAAACTGGAAAACAACAACGGTGCGATTCTACATGAATCAAACTTGTTCCAGTATACGAATTGACGGTTATTGGACTTTGGAAAACAAATAAAACTTTCGATGTGTTACAAAACTCTTTTGTAAAGTATCGCATCGATTGTTTTTACAAACCAATTTTCTCTTTATTGCTAACTGTTTTATTACAGGAACATTTAAAGATGGAGATGGAGATACCGTGTTCCAACAAAATCAAGTTCATAACCGCGTGCTCATTCTCAAACGACTCATTCGAAGATATCATGAAAGCTCAAATATCTGTTATTAAAGCTTCCGCAACTCTGAATATTCAAGCTTTCAAGATCAAGAAAAGTATGAGCATATCATTCAGAATGACACAAGTTCACAAGACGGCAAAAGATCACTTGATGATGATTAGATATTATGATTGGATGATGATCTCAAAGAAGCTCAAAGATCACATACAAGTCAAGCTAAAGCCTAAAAGTCTAAAGTTCACTGCTTCAGATTCACAAGATATGGATAAATGAAATCAAACGTCTACGAGCTATACATAAGATCAATCTGAAGATTGAAGAGCTTAAGTTTAGTATTTTCAGGGGTGACCTCCCTTAGGGGGAGATTGTTAGATATTAGAAAAAGACTCGGTCACCCAGTGTATTTTACTGTTCATTATAGCTCGTAGTTTAATAGGTAAATGTATGACTTTCAGTATTGAATCGGGTACTAATACCCGGTGAATTGTAAGAACTATAAATACCTCTTCTAACTTTGGAAGAGGTAAGCATCTATTCATTTTACACACACTCTTTAGTATGTTTTCCTTAGTTTCTCTCAACCATTCTCTCTCTCTAACTTTCTCTCTCTAGATCTCTTTAGATCTATGCATGTTTGTGTGAATTTGGGATCCTACAGTAGAATTAACCTAGCTTGCTTAGTGACCCACTCCATTCGTTTCGCCATGTAATAGGCAAGATTGAATCTTTCAGAGTGTACAACACAATAAAGCATAAAACAAAGACAAGCGGGAACATAATCCTGATTACCCAGACATAAGACGTTTTCCCGGATGATTTCCTCTAAAGGCTTTAAAGTTGACACAATTTCACCAGTAAGAATTTGATATTCAAGAACAACAATCTCTTCCTCATGACGGATGCGACGAACTTGACCTTCTCGATCAATTCGAATAGACGAAATGATGTCCTCAATGGAAGGAGGGTTGGTTTGATATGGACCATCTGAAGGGATACCATATGCCAACTCATCAAGTCTCCATCTATCGGTAAAGACACACGCGCCTTCATAAGGAATGTCAAGAATTTGAGTAAAATTTTCAAGAGAGTACACAAACATTTGACCTTCGTCAGAATAATTGATTTGATATTGACTATAGAACTTAAGTATGAAGCGAGGACAGATTTGTTCATTGATTTCAAGGAGACATTCGAACTCAACAAAATGAAACAAAGACCAAACATAGTTTAGGTCCGCAAAATTGTCAAAAACCACCTGACCCTCATGTATATAGCGTTCTTCAAGGTTCATTAGTTTTTCTCTTATTGGAGTACGGAATTCATGTGAGATTTTAGGGATATAATGTCTTGTATTTTTGTAGTCTTCGGATGATTTTTGAGGCATTGTTACCTAAAATGACATAAATAAAATCATATTTTAATTGCCTATGCTTGTATTGAAGTTTTAAGGTTGTGTCTAGTGTGTGCCTATATGCAACAAATGTAGAGTAACGATTAACTCGACCTAAAAATAACATCTTAAGAGTTAATCCAAACGCTCCTTAATTTGATTTTGCTCATCTAAACAAGTCGAAAAATATGTATGAATTATGTATCTCGAAATTTGTTCATGAGATCATTATGCATGTGTTTGAAAACGTTTTTGGGTTGGATTAACAATGCATAACCACAATTTTATTGTGTTCCTAACGTGAGCGATTTAAAAATAAAATTGGGGTTTTAGTTCAAAATAAATTTTTCTATAAACTCACTAATATGTGCAAATCCTATGTCTACGGGAAGCATATTAGTTATACATTGTATCCTAGTAGTTTTATTTGTATAAAATTGAAAGAAAAATGGAAAATCCCTAATTTTAATTTTTGGTGTTCATCATGAACACTAGACTCAAATTGAAAGAAAATAGATGAAATGACTTACAATTGATGATTTTTAAGATGTTGTGAATGATTGTTGATGTTGATTTTATCTTCAATTCATGTTTTAGTGGTTGATTTTGAGTTTTTGAGTGAAATGGGTCATGTTCATCAATGGCAGCACGAAGGGGGTACATCCCGGAATGGCTAATTCAAAGAAGGCTATGGACTCTATCACGTGTACTTGTTGTACGTTCTAGTGTATTTCTATTCCTCCCCCCTTGCTGGTTTTGATACCTTGGAATCAGCAAACCCTAGTACGCAAATATACTAGAGATCGTGTTTGAAGAATTGATAAGCTTAAATCTATCCTGTGAGAATCAATTTCAAGGCTTTTAAAACTATGAAAGCATTTCCAAGCATTCCTAAGTCTTTTACAAACTATGAGGTGTTGGCAATATTGATCGTCTGTAGTTTAAAGCCTGAATTCAGTAAGTCTCAAAGTGCAAATATGTCCCTAAAGTTTGAAACAAATGACATCTAAGGCTCTTGAAGTTAATATAAATTAACTCCCCTTGAAATTGTTATCCGCCATTATCAAAAACTTTATCCGTTTATTCCATGACTTATTTTGAAAGACCGTTTTAAAAGATTATTTTGTGACACATTCTCCCCCTCAAATAATGACCCGTTTTCTATTTAAAGAGTTGTTGTCATTGTTTGAGTGGTCGAACTGTCTTTGAAAATCTTTTTGTGATTACTAAAAACACTGATTCATTGTTAAGACAACTTTTTACCAATAAAAATAAGATTTCTCTTATTTTGACAAATAAATGCACTGACACGTACATTAATTTGTATATAGGAAGCACGAGTTGTGATGCAAAGTAATCACAAGCCTTTGCATGGTCATAAAGTAGACGATGGCCGAGAATAAATTCCGTTATGAGGTCAAGTTTTATTTTTGAAATACTTGCTTTTAAGATGATGACCTGGTTTCTATCTGAAATAATAGCAAGCCATTTTTGGCATGTTTTGAAAACTTTTGGAACTTCTGCTCGAACTTCATTTACAGCCTCGTATCATTATTAAATGACATTTCTAAGACCGTAAATGTTATCGACTTTCAGAAGACATGTCATTATTACCTCTTTTTATAATTTTCTCATTTTTTATTTTCTTTCTTTGGTTTTAAGTATTTTATATATTTGTATTTTGTTTTTATAAAGGTTTTCTAAAAATAAAAATAAAAATCTTTTTGGTTTTTTTGGTTTTTAATATATAGAAGCCCACCTTAGGACAGTTAAATCTAGTTTGAAAAATAAGAATTGTTTTGTTGAACTTAAAGGAAATGCAAATGTGCAGCATTCCAAGCTTAATGTGAATTCTGAACTTCTATGTGTTAACTGTAATGGTTGCATGCTTTCTGATAATCATGATTTGTGTGTTCTTGATTTTATCAATGATGTGAATGCTCGTAATAAATCTAAATCTGTAAAGAAAAGTTCAAAGAGAAAAGTTTGGAAACCAACAGGAAAAGTGTTCACAAATATTGGATACACTTAGAGACCTACTGGTCGGACCTTCACTATAGTAGGAAATGCGTGCCCTTTAACTAGGATAACCACAACTGCTGAAGTGCCCCTTAGGAAACCAACTGCTCTAGAAAGTGATACACCTAAGCCTGTAGTAACATTGGTTTACTCAAGGAAACCTAAGAAATCTAAAACTAATGTTCCCGTTAGCAAACCTAAGATTATTAAATCTATATCTGCTAACAAAAAGGAACCCAGTAAATCTTGGGGATCCATAATTTCCGATGTTCCATCTTCCTCTCTTGATGAATGCAGGTCGTCCAAATTGTTCTCTGGTATTTGGACTCCGGGTGCTCCAAGCATATGACCGGAGATCGCTCTTAGCTCACCAATTTCGTCAATAAATTTTTGGGTACTGTAAAATTCAGAAATGATCACGTGGTAAAGATATTGGGATATGGTGATTATCAGATTGAGAATGTTACGATCTCAAGGGTTTACTACGTAGAAGGACTTGGACACAACTTATTCTTCGTTGGGCAATTCTATGATTCGAACCTTGAAGTTGCTTTTCGTTAACACACCTGCTTCATTCGCAATTTAGAAGGTGTTGATCTATTGACTCGTTCTTGAGGAAACAATCTGTATACTCTGTCTCTTAGAGATATGATGGTGTCCTCTCCTATATATCTCTTGTCAAAGGCCTCAAAGACTAAGTCCTGACTATGGCACCGACGTCTGTCTCATCTGAACTTTGGTGCAATCAACCATTTAGCTAGACATGGTCGTGTTCGAGGACTCCTTAAGCTAAAATTTAGAAAGGACCATCTGTGTTTTGCTTGTGCAATGGGTAAAAGTAAGAAGAAACCCCACAAACCTAAATCTGAGGACACTAACCAAGACAAGCTCTATCTCTTGCACATGGATCTTTGTGGCCCAATGCGTGTCGCAAGTGTTAATGGAAAGAAGTACATCCTCGTCATTGTCGATGATTACTCTCGATTTACATGGGTAAAGTGCTTAAGGTCAAAAGATGAAGCTCCCGATTTCATAATCAATTTCTCAAGATGATCCAAGTGCAACTTAAAGTACCTGTCCTACGAACCAGAACGGATAATGGAACTGAATTTGTTAATCAAACTTTGCGTGGATACTATGAGAAGGTTGGCATCTCTCATGAAACATCTGTTGCTCGCTCTCCACAGCAAAATGGTGTCGTTAAAAGACATAATCGTACGCTAATTGAAGTTGCTCGCACAATGTTGAATTATGCAAAAGCTCCGTTATTTTTATGGGCAGAAGCAGTTGCTACCGCATGTTATACCCAAAATCGTTCCATCATACGTCTTCGTCAAGGCAAAACACCATATGAGCTTTTACATGACAAACTTCCCGACTTATCATTCTTCCATGTATTTGGTGCATTGTGTTATTCGAAAAATAATAGCGAGAATTTAGGAAAGTTACAACCGAAAGCTGATATTGGTATTTTCATTGGCTATGCACCCACAAAGAAAGCATTTTATAATTTACAACCGACGTACCAGACGAATCATCGAAACAATTCATGTAGATTTTGATGAGCTGACTGCAATGGCTTTTTAACATAGCAGTTCAGGACCCGCACTTTATGAAATGACTCCTGCAACAATCAGTTCAGGACTCGTGCCGAACCCTCCTCCTTCAACACCATTTTTACCACCTTCAAGAACTGATTAGGATATTTTGTTTCTCGTAACCACTTTATTTGATGAATTACTACAACCTCCATCAAGTGTTATCGCACCAGCCCCTGAAGTCATTGCATCAATTGCTGAAGTAGTGCTCCATAACCCGCTGCATCAAACCGGTTTACCCTTCCTCAAACAACTGATTAACGAAGATGCAAACATCTACCTATTAACTCACAACACCAACACCCAAACTCATCTCCTATCTTTCCTAACGATTAGAAGAAGAGATCATGACTTAGATATGCATACAATGAAGAAACGAAACGTTCTTTAGTATTCTAATTCCAGAAAAACGATCTGAAGCATCTTCTTCTTTTGGATAGTAATCTACCCTAGCAACACTGCTGCTCTAACCTCAAAACACTTTACCAAATAGACAAGATCATCCATTAGACAACATCATTAGTGAAGCTCGAAAGACTTTTCCCACAAGACCTCCAAATCCATAACACGAGCCTTATTTTGTACTAAGATGCCTTTCACACGTCATTATGAACCAAAAGAACTATATAGATCACAAAAACTCAAGCATGTTGGGATTCGAAGCAAAGCAAGAGGAGCCAAATGAATTTGAAAGTCTTGAAGTCTAGGGGGGAGGTAACTCTTTCCTCGTACCAAAAAAAGTGATGGTTATTACTTTAAAATGGATCTATAAGGTGAAACTTGATGAATTAGGAGGAAAATTTAAAAGAACAAGGATTGTTTTGTTTCTCGGGTTACCAGACAAGAAGAGGGAATTGATTTTGAGGAATCCTTTGCTCTAGTGGCTAGACTTGATGCTATTTGAATTTTCCTCACATATGCTGCTCACATGAATATGATCACTACCAAAATGGATGTTAAGGACGTTATTCTTGAACTATTCTTGCGCGAAGAAGTTTTTGTTCAGCCATCACTGACACGGTTTCGTAGATCAAGACACTCCAAATCATGTGTACAAGCTTAAGAAAGCTCTCTATGGGTTGAAACAAACTCCTCGCGCGTGTTACGATCTTTTGTAGAAGTTTCTACTCTCACATGAATTCTTTAAAGGAACCGTGATCCCACCAAATTTGTTCATCATCAAGAAACAAGTCAAATATATTCTCCTTTTTATAATCTATGTTAATGAAATAAATTTTTGCGTCTACTAACACCTGAACTGATGTGACCAATTTTCAAAAAAAATTTGTTCAAAGTTTAAGATGTCACTGATGGGCAAATATCATTTTTTCTTTCTAGGACACAATTTCACAAAGGTCCAGAAGCATCTTTATAAACAGTCTAAAAATGTCGTCTAAATCTTAAAAAAATATAGAATGAATCTAGTGACGCCCGTGGACGAAAGATACACCCATAGGTGGAGAAATCCAACTGGATGAAGATACAGCAAGGGAAAGCCATTGACCCTACACAACTATCGTGGAATGGTTGGAACCCCTATGTATCTCACAGCCCGTAGACCAGATCTTACAATCGTTTTAGTGCATGTGTGCCCGGTATCAGGCAAAGCCTACCGAAAAGCACTTACATCTATAAAATGGAATCTTTAAATACTAAAGGAACCGTTAATAGGGACTCTGAATCCAAAAGATTATTCTATTGCTCTGATACCAATTGAAAGATATCTAATAACATACAAGGTTAGAGAAAGAGAGGTGTGATGACATCAAATAACGTCTATTTTATAACATCATTTATCCCATGTTATTAACCCATTTTGTATAGTTATTGCAAAGAATTGTTACTTAATCGTTTATATTTGAGAATTGCAGTAATTATGGAGTAATTGGTGAAAGTTAGCAAAAGGCGCGCATTCTGGAGCTTAAATGATGATATTTTGAAGATTACTATTCTGAAGACCAATACGCCGTATCCCTCAAGAAGATACGGCGTATCCGTGCCTATACTTCACAAGAAACCATGAAGACATAAAGACTAATATGCCGTATCTAGAAGCCTCTATACGTCATATCTAAGGATTATTATACATGAAGATTCTGGACGATATCAAACGTGATCCTTACTCCAAGAAAGCCCAACACGCCGTATCCCACATTGCCCGATACGGCGTATCGAACCGACTACCAGACTCTATAAATAAACGACCCAAAACTCAGTTTTAGGTATGCAAGTGAATCCCTAAACCACCAAGTCGACCAAGAGACGATTAGAAGAGCATAGAAGGTCAGAAAAGAGCCTCAAGATCATAGGAAAACTCTTGTAATCTTTGTGCAACCGAATACGCGTTCGATTAAGGTTTCTTTATTTTAATCGTTCATATATCAAACCGTATGTATTTTTACAATGACTATCGGCTGATACCTTTAGGTATCAACCATGTTTATGAAGATCTAATGTTTGGTTTGTTTATCTTGATTGCTTAATTTATCGTTGATTGTTGTTTATGTTTATCAATTTATATTCGTTTACGTGCTTAAGTATGCGACCTATCATTCAACTGGGTCTAGTCCTACATATTTAATGCGCTGCAACTTCGGTGTTGTTTGGGCGTAGGCTAAGAGTCCGGGATAGCTCTCCATATTGCAATTTATATATCTAGAATCATAGGATCACAAATATTGACCTATCTTTGCCTTTAGTTTAGTGAGCTTAGTTGAACCATAAGGTGACCTTGGTATCAACGAGTACGTTCTTATTCCATTGGTAAGGACTCGGACAGTGGACTACTAGTATATAAAAAGCCGTTAAGCAGTAAGTGGGTAAAGTCTCCATGAGCTAGGGTTTAGTAAGAGCACCATTATTAATCTCCTAAGATAGATTATAATCAACAAATGCTTGCTTTATGCGGATGCATCTAATTGTGACAGGATTAGCGTGTCTAGGTCTTAGGATGAAGTCCCGCCTAAGTCTAGGAATGATATGCCACTTCGAGATAAAACAATCATTGCACTAAATAAACAAACCTGCGTTCTATCGGATTATTCATGGTTGATACGTTTTCCTTACATTAGTTCTCGACCGCTTCTCTATCGTTTGTTTGTCTTCTTGTGTGTGTTTATTGCTTTACTTGTCATCAAAACCTTAGGTTAGATACACAAAACCGTGCCAGTCTCTCAGGCTGAAACCCCCCTTTTGCATTAGTTTTAGGTTTAACTTAAATAACTAAAATACTGATAGAATTAGGAATTAACGCTCTCGCTCTTAGTGATCGACACCCTACTTACCAATGAAACTACAATTGACCGGGTACACTGCCCGTTAAAGTGTTGTTTTTAGGTATAGTCAGCATAAAATAAATAGTAAAACTTGATACATAAAATAACACCTACACAACGACACATCATAGAGCTAAGGAGTAACAAGTCAAAAAGTAAATTGGGTTAAAAGGCTTAATGGGTTGATCATTCTAACAATCTTTCACCAAAAGTACCACACCAACAAGGCAGCTGAATCATACATACATGGCCGTAACGACGGAATATACATGTATAATTCGATCACATCCTCATTCGAGTTTAACCAAGGGTTAGGACGAAGAATGATATAGGGTATGGATCTTCTAACTTTCACTAAAAGTAATAAACCAACAAGGCAGCTGAATCACGCATACATGGCCGTAACGACGGAATAGACATGCATGACTCGATCACATCCTTGTTCGAGTAAAACCCAAGGTTAATTGTTAGGAAAGGGAAGTAAATTGTTGTTAAATAAAATTCACAAAACAAATAGATTGAGCCTGAACAAATAAGGTATATAGTTGCTAGAAACTTTCCCGACCGTTCTATGATAAAGACTCGGAAATATATACAAACGTCTCAATCATAGAAATGACAAAGACAACCTAAGTTGGCGTTCCCATAACGGTCAACTTCCCAATCATCCCAACTTATATATACTTTTACAAAACAAGGTGATATCGACCACTTTTATACAAAACTATACATCGTTGATTTTTACCACATATCAACGAATAATCGATCCTCCAAGTAATTTATCGGTTTTAAGATCAACGAACCGACTATCAATCTTTCCTTCTCTTTTTTTGATGCAATTTTCCATTTTTTAATAACATAACAATATGAATCTTGGTGTAATTTCACCGTCTTCACCATCATAATTCATCCGGATAATCTTTCTTTAAACACTTCATCTTCGGATATAGAACATAATTGCGAAAGTAGCAAAATACACGAGCTACATACTTTTACATTCCCATTGCATTGTGCAATTTCCCAAAGATAAAAAATTTCACTTTGACACAGGAACTACAAAACTTTACACAAAAGCAACTAGCAACTTTGATTAATAGGCTTAATCTATAGGGTAGGCTAAGGTGTAACGAAATAGATATTTAGGTGTGAAAAAGACAGGAATGGCTCAAAAGGTTTTTCTAAGGGATCTTACTCTTATTATGAGAGCAAGCAAAGGGTTGTACGGGGGTTAACTAACCAATTAGGTTAGTTAATATTACAACATATAGGCTTTTTGGTGTATTCCTAGATTTTTACCAGTTAAACATGTTACTCCATCTAAGTCCATAGTACTCATTATTGTGGTCTCGAGTGATATACCAAGCCAAGTTCTAAAGTCCACTATATCACCGGCACACTCATAATTTTGTGGAATTTTTGGTAAACGTTTGGAAACGGAATAGGCTCAATTCTCACAATTTGTCATTAAGGGCTATTGTGCGCGAAGTCATGTAACTAGTAATTTTTACAAAGGTTATGCTATTTT
Organism: Tanacetum coccineum; assembly: GCA_026074375.1. Classification (NCBI taxonomy): domain Eukaryota; kingdom Viridiplantae; phylum Streptophyta; class Magnoliopsida; order Asterales; family Asteraceae; genus Tanacetum; species Tanacetum coccineum. Next base: position 45,678 of record BQNB010025800.1, read on the forward strand.
TTTTAATTTGGCATAATTTAAGCATATTGCATATTATTTGTAAAAAGAAGGACAAGTAGGCGTTCTAATTCTCCATCCCTCCATTTAAATTATACAACGTCCTCGTTGTATAGATAAAATAATCAAAGAATATAGGAAATAGAATTAGAACGAGGAACTCCCCTGATATTTTGCTCGGGATGATTCTCCAGTTTGAGTTCTTGAGCAAAAGTGTGTTGAAGAGGCGCCAGAATGCCCGTATGAGTTCAACACACGTCTTTTTCAGAGTATACCATCACCAATTCGTTGATTTTGTTACAGCAAGGTCCTGCATAAAAGTTAGAAGACAAAGCGTGCAATTCCTATCTTGGTTTTACAATGGTTACAATGCAAAAAAATAAACACACATACTGTACAGGTAGTCAATACGCCGTATCCCAAACCCAAGGATACGCCATATTTCATCTTGTAGAAACAAATGTTTTAAAGTTTACAGGAATTTAAATGCAGAAATTAAAAGACTGATAACGTCCATCATGTCGAAATGGCTTATCATAGTGGTTTCGAAATACGCCATATAGAAATGTCTGGGAAGAACAGACTCAGCAACAATTAAAAATAAAACGACAACACAAGTAAAATAGCTTTGGTTGACTCCCTGATAAGCACTTTTCTTTCAGTCTAGGTCTTTAAGTTAGTCCTTTTTTCCTTACTTAGTTCTTCTTCAATCCTCGAGCACTACGAACATCGTTTATATTTCGGTTGAAACTGTCTATCGAAGTATTTTTTTAACCTTTAGGACCGTTGACCTTAAAAACTTGAGACCATTTTTATTCGGAGATTTCTGCGCTGCATAATGGAGTAAATATTTCTACTACTAAAAGTATCGGACCATTCTGACTTTAAGCTTCCCCGTATGTAACATCAAGCAAGTTAAAACGCCAAAGAACCGTGTCTCTATTTTTAAAGTCTTTATCCTCGCGGAGCCTAGAGTCATGTCATTTCTTAGTTCTTTCCTTGTAGATTCGAGTATTCTCGTATGCTCCATATCGTAACTCCATTAATTCGTTCAACTCTATCAAATGATTTTTTGCAGCAGCCGTAAGATCCATATTACATTGTTTTAGTGCCCAATATGCTTTATGTTCGATCTCCACCGGCAGATGACAAGCTTTACCGTAAACCATTCTAAAGGGGGTACATCCTGTTGGTGTTTTGTAAGCGGTTCTAAATGCCCATAACGCATCGTTGAGTTTTTCAGACCAATCCTTGGGGTTATATCCGATCGACTTTTTTAAAATATGTTTAATAGCTCTGTTGGTGACTTCGGTTTGTCCATTAGTCTGAGGGTGATATGCTGTTGATATTTTATGAGTCACCCCATACTTCAGCAAAGCTTTTTCCAGTTGAGAGTTACAAAAATGTGTTCCCCTATCACTGATCAAGGCTTTAGGAACCCCAAATCTGGCAAACAACCCCTTTAGAAATTTAACTACTACACGAGCATCATTTGTAGAGAGTGCCTGAGCTTCAACCCATTTAGACACGTAATCCACCGCTACTAAAATATATTTGTTACCCCTTGAATCAGGAAAAGGTCCCATAAAATCTAGTCCCCAAACGTCAAATACTTCACACACCTGAATATTGTTTTGAGGCATCTCGTTTCGTGATGATATGCTTCCCAATTTCTAACATCCATCGCACTTCATTACGTAATCTTTAGCATCTTTAAAGATACTGGGCCAATAGAATCCTGTTTTGTAAACCTTTCTCCTTATAACCGAAGCACTGTGATGTCCCCTAGTTGGACCAGAATGGCAGTGTGCCAAGATTTCTAGGATTTCGTCTCTAGCGACGCATCTTCTCATCACATTATCCGGGCACAATGTAAATGCATATGGTTCATCCCAAAAATAGTTCCTTACTTGAGAGAAGAACCGTTTCTCCTTTCCGGTGTCCATTTCAGAGGTACCACTTTTCTGACAATGTAGTTGACATAATCCGCATACCATGCGTCATTAAGCTTGGCTTTTAATATCATCAAATGCTTATCGGGAAATTCGTCAGCGATTTCTTCTTCGGTCAATTCTCCCATATTTGGATTCTCGAGTCTCGACAGGTGATCTTCAGCCAAGTTTTCTTCCCCCTTTTTATCTTTTATTTCGATATTGAATCCTTGCAGAAGCAGAACCCATCTGATAAGCCTTGGTTTGACATCCTGTTTACTGAACAAATACTTCAAAGCAGAATGATCAGTGTAGACTACAGTTTTTGATAAAATAAGATAGGGGCGAAATTTATCAAAAGAGAAAACAACTGCAAGAAGTTCTTTTTCAGTGACAGTGTAATGTGCTTGGGCATCGTTCAGGGTTTTGCTAGCATAATAGATAGGTTTAAATTTCCCGTCTATTCTTTGTCCTAAGACTGCCCCTACTGCAAAATCACTCGCATCGCACATTAATTCAAAGAGCACATTCCAATCGGGAGATATTATAATAGGTGTGGTAGTTAATTTTTCTTTTAATTTATTAAATGCCTTCTTACAATCTTCAAAAAAATAAAATTTCGCGTCTTTCATTAAAAGTTGGGTCATTGGTTTAAAAATTTATGAAAAAGTCTTTTATGAATCTACGATAAAACCCAGCGTGTCCCAGAAAACTTCTAACACCCTTCACATTTGTGGGATAGGGTAATTTGGCTATCACATCGATTTTAGCTTTATCAACTTTGATTCCCTTCCCAGATATTTTGTGTCCCAAAACAATACCTTTCTTTACCATAAAATGGCATTTTTCCCAATTTAGCACAAGGTTGGTCTCTTCACACCTAGCGAGCATTTTATCTAAATTATCAAGACATTGGTGTCCATGAAGACTTCCATAAAGTCTTCCACCATGTCATGGAATATTGCCGTCATGCATCTTTGAAAAGTTGCTGTAGCGTTGCATAATCCAAACGACATCCTCCTGTAAGCAAAAGTTCCATAAGGACAAGTAAATGTTGTCTTCTCTTGATCTTCCGGTGCGATTAAGATTTGGAAGAACCCTGAAAAACCATCAAGAAAACAATAATACTCATTTCCAGATAATGTTCTAACATTTGATCAATAAAAGGGAGAGGAAAATGATCCTTTCGTGTTGCGTCATTTAGTTTACGATAGTTGATGCACACGCGCCATCCTGTAACTGTGCGAGAGGGCATTAATTCGTTGTTGTCATTTAAAACCACGGTCATTCCGCCTTTCTTCGGGACGACATGAATAGGGCTCACCCATAGACTATCCGAGATGGGGTAAATTAACCCTGAATCGAGTAACCTAACGATTTTGTTTTTAACCATGTCTTGGACTTTCAGATTTAAACTCCACTAGGGTTGAATGATAGGTTTGAAGCTTTCCTCCATTAAGATCTTGTGTGTGCAGAATGACGGACTTATTCCCTTTATGTCTAACATCTTCCAAGCGATTGCTCCCTTGTGTTTTTCCAATACCTGCGAAAGTGAATTTTTTTCTTTTTCTGTTAGTTTGGATGAGATAATTACTGGACAAGATTCGTTTCCTTTCAGGTATGCATATTCCAAGTGGGAGGGTAGGTCTTTCAGTTCCGGTCTTTTTTCGTCAATTTAGCTGGCACTAGCGGAATAGAGGTGCTCGTTTTGCGTTTTTTCAGGCCCTTGTGTTTCCCGTAACTCTGAATACAACGTATTCACTTGTTCGATATGCCGTATAGATATTTCGGACTCAGAACCGTCAACAGCCTCACCACAACTTTCTAAATCGGATTGATCGATGCTCCCCTCCAGGTTATTGACCAGAAATGAATCTAATTGGTCGTCTTCTAATAATTCCTGGGTTTTCAAATATATAGTTGTATCCAAGTAGTCAATCCCATAACAGTCATCGTCGTCAACAGGAGGTCTTTTTATTGATTGGTCTACATCAAAAATTAACTCTTCGTTGCCTACTCTAAGTGTTATCTTTTTATTAAATACATCTATCATCTCCCGAGCGGTTGCTAGAAATGGTCTCCCTAAGATTATCGGAATCCTAGAGTCTTCCCGCGTATCTAAGATAACAAAATCGATAGGGAGGACGAATTTATCAATTTTAATAAGTACGTTTTCTGCTATTCCGCGCGGATACTGGAAAGGACCAATCTCTGCTTAGTTCCTAAAGCTTCAATGTCCTCGTAGTTGTGGTTCCCCTAGGCCTATACCTTTCTAATAGACATCTTGTAAGGCCAATAAGCTTATACTAGCTCCATGAGTCCGCTAAATCATTAGTAAAATATTTAATGTAGCTCCTGAGTCTGCTAAAGCATTAGTAATATGTAAATGTCTAATATCGCAAGGGATAGTAAAACTTCCTGGGTCTTTTTCTTTGGACGGGAGTTTGTTTAGCAAGACAGCTAAGCATCTCTCGTTCATTGTTACCGTGCAAGCCTCCTCTAGCCTGGTTTTATTTGATAGTAGACCCTTCAAAAATTTGGCGTACTTTGGCATTTGGGCAAGGGCTTCGGTAAATGGGATGTTTATATGGGAGTTTGGCGTGCTTTGGCATTTGGGCAAGGGCATTTGGACAGGAAGCAATAATAAAAGGGATAATCAACAAGGTTTCATGCAATCATAAGTAAACACAAATAAATTTAGCCAAGCATGCTAATTAAAAGCGAAGAACAATTAATCAAACAACACATAGACATATGGAATGATTAAAAGGGAAAAGGAACTTCACTTCAACTAAATATGGAGTTATAGTGAGTACACAAGGGTTAAGAAACCCTAAAAACGACCAATATGTCTGCCCTAAAGTTCTCCAACAATTTCCTACTATTTTTCCACACAAAACCTAAAAAACAAGGGTTATATATATATATATATATACACACACACACACACACATATATATATACTATAATATTATTATATTTATATTTATATATATAGATATATATATAATATACTATATATATATATATATAATATATATATATATATAGACCAAGTTGCGACGTCGTCCCATACAAATCGCGACGTCGTCAACTCGCATAATCTTCTATGGGCTTCTTAGTGTCAGATACTCTGACGTCGTCACAAGGAATTGTGACGCCGTCTCCACGAACTGTATGCCATATCATGATCATCTTTGTGTATAGTTGCAATCTTATCCCGTTTCTTCCTAAATTGAATCTAATTTACGTGTATTTCCTCCAAATGCTTAAACAACAAAAAGAAATGATTAAGCACATAATTTGAACATATTTGCATGATTTAGGGGGTTAAATGGCCCCGAAAAAGTGTATAAAATGACACCTCATCAAATGCCCCTACACTTAGGATTTACTTCTCCTCAAGCAAATGAGATTTTTTACCTAGTCAATAGCAAAACTGAGGGTATTTAACCTACTCAATAAATATAGTTTATGGCACAACCGGATAAACCTTGTAATTAAAAGCACAAAAACTATATACTAGCACCTCACATAAGTGTTTGAATTCTCTTTTTCTTTTAATGTAATAATGAATTATAACAATATAGGAAACGGAAGAAATAAACATTCACTACCTGTCATAGTATATAAATTAACATAAGCTTGATAAATGATCAAAACCTCCACCGCTTTGGCGTAAGCACCTAGGAATTACTATCATAGAGGTCTTTAAAGGGTTGTAACATAAGGTGCAGGGTAAACGAAACACGGTTGGGGATATTGGGGAATTTTTCTGGTGGCAAGTCAATCATTCACAAGAATACATGTAAAAGGCGTTGCTAAGCCAAGACTCGACCACACTAGGACAATAATACAAACTCTACATCAAACTTTTTCTTTTTCTTTTCTCGACACTTTCCTAGACATAAACATAAGCAAAATGACAGCCCATACATATTTTTTTTTCTTTTTTTCATTATTTTTTATTTTTTTCTTCTTTTTAGTACATTTTGCCCTACCATATGTTTGAACATAAATAAACATGACTCGGGGTTTATAATTGAACCCCTACATTTGAGTTTTTAATACTCAATGACATAAACTAACTAATGACCCGAATTGAGAAGGATCAACATAACATGGAGAATATTAGACAAACATGGGGGTAATGACTTAACTTTTCTTCCTCATTTCTCCGTATAATAAAGACTATCATGAATCTCAATCGTCCAAAAACTGTATACACTAACAATAGACCCGACTTACCAAGGGTTTAACAAATCTGATAACAATAATGTACTAAAAATAACTACATACAAAGAAGGCTAAGGCATTTGGGTGTAACATTTTTGGTGGGGTGTAAACAAAATTCAACTACTAAATATTCTGGAATAGTCTATTCAGGAATTCTTTAATCCAAAGAAATTACCTTTCGGTCGTTCTGTAACACTTAATAGAAGAAAACGAAAAGGACAGTCTCAGAGGGGTGTACTAGGGGTATCTCACACTAAAATGAGTGCAAAGCAAGGGTATGTGGGTAGTTACATGATCAAGAAAATCATCATAACTATAACAAATACATGCTAAAAACAAGGGTTTATCCTAATGCCTCTTATCACTTAGTAAATTCTAATCACACGAATGCGATCTCACTAGCGGTTTCGGGATGCATCGCTAAATCAAGTTCTAGAATTTATAAAACTACTGGTACACTCTCATAAGCACTAAAAATAAATGCTTTTATTCCTAAAGATCTAGGGGCGGAGCTCACATTTTGGGGTGGAATTTTTTTTGAGTGGTAGGGTTTTTGTGCTAGTAATATAACTCCTATCCATGAGACGCTTCTAATACTACAGTTTCACCGATATATGCAATAAATTTTTTAAAAATTTAGGCTAAAATTATCGTCTTACACTTTGTTTTGGTATATTACTCATCATTTTAAAGACAAAGCAAATACAATTGAAGGCATAGTTTCTAAGGCTTTTTCCCCTACACTTATTTTGAACATTGTCCTCAATGTTCTATGAGTACCCGCAAAATGAATAAAGAGAAAATAAGAAAAGCGAGAGAAACTAATACTCCCCTGGTTTTGCTCAATATAGGAGAAGAAACAAGATAAACCAACTAAATCTTCATCCAAGGATCGTCCAAGTAAAAATCCAAAGAACTTTCGGACTCTTCTTATCTAATATAACCTGAAAATCAAAGACAAGAACAACTATAACAAGCGTAAAATTCTGCGGGAAATGATATATAACCCTTGTTAACTAAGTATTAGACTCCTACGAAAGCAATAAAGATAGGATGTATGTACTAATGTAATCGTGGTTTTCTGCAAGGATTAGGAAAATTAAAAATTCTAAAAATTACACAAAAATAACTTTTCAAAAATTCAAAAATACGAAATTTCTTGTAGCTACAGTGGTAACGCCATCGTCAGGATTGATCCTGACGCCGTCTCCACAAACTGTGAATTTTTTCGTTTTCATTTTCTAGAAAATTTCTGCACAAATATCCTATTAATTATTTCCTGGAAAAAATTACTGCATAAACCACAAAAATGGTTAGTACAAACATATGACTCAAAACAAACAGAATATAAAATGCGAATTAATCTAAAATTATTTATTTTACATGTTTGAAAATGGTTCTTATAAACCAGATATTTTCCTCTACACTTATTTCATGCAAAATACATTTGATTGAAACTAAGACGAGGTTAAAGACAAAACAAAGCATGATCACATTTATATCAAACATATAAGAATAAATAATAAAGATAAAAACACGCGACAATCCTAAAAACAAAATTAAAATGCAAATAAAGCAAGTAAATAAATATGCTCGGGTTGCCTCTCGAGAAACGCTTGTTTTTTGTTCGAGTCACGAGTCTGACTCTACCCTTATTTAACAGTTAAAAGGGGAGTATCCCCTACACTTAAGGTCAAGTGTGGGTGATAGTAACGGTACACACCATTGTGGTAAGAAATATCTTTATTTTGAAAAAGTGGTTGCTGAATTATATGCTCCAAATGGTGTGTTTCTTTATTCCCACCCTTTTCTAATTCTTTTGTTTTAATGGGTAAACTAAGTCCTTCTCCTAAGAAATCATCTTCTCTCACCTCTGAATTCGAAAAACTCTTAGTTAGAGATCTTAGTAAACCTGGTTTAAATCCATAATGTTTCTTATAGGGTCATCTATACATGGGTGATAATAGCAATACACATCCTTAGGGTAGAAAGACACCACGTGAGGTGAAGGCGGTGTATGAATGGTCAAATTGTCCACTACATTCATTCTAAAACTATTCGGACTATGTGGTTTGATGGGTGGTTCGAGGACTCTTTTGTCTCTTAGATTTAGATCTAAGGATGGATAGCTAGGTAAGGGTTGTGGTTGTGGATCCGGTTCATCAAAACTAGGAATTTTCCTAGAACTAAGCGAAATGTCATGACTACAAGTATTCAAGCCTAAATCCTCTAGTTGCGATTGGTCTAAATGTTCTACCTCCATCGGGATTCCTATAGTCTCTTCTACTTTTTTCGGGTAAGTCATGAGCGGGGTGCATACCTTAAATGATGGGAGGACTTGTAGGGTATTTTGTAGGTTTGGATTATCCACCTTATCCCATGTTATGCACCTAGGCATCTCAACCCAAACTATCTCACAATCTAAATCCTCCATATTTGTTTTCTTAGGCAATTGTATTATGTCATCCAACTTATGGGTCATTGCTAAGGAGCTCTTCTCAAAAGTTTGATGCATTTGGTCACTTTTTCTAAGGGTCTCTTCATAAATAGCTTTTTTCCAACGTTGATAAGTTCTCAAAAAAGGCTCATTGGTCTCACTATTTGGTTCAAAAGGGGAATTTTTTAAGGTTTTAGCTAAACATCTTAATTTAGCTAAATTAGAATAACTTAACCATACATTTTAAATGACAACTCTATTTACAAAATAAACAAGAGGGTTTCTACGAACAAAGGGAACGAAGAAAAGATAGACTACGAGAAAGCTAATTAACAAGAAAATAAAATCTCACTTGATAGGAATCTAATGAGTAGACCTAAGCTAAATAGAATCCGAAACCTAGACTATTCCCTGGCAGCGGCGCCAAAAACTTGATGCGGTGGGTTGCAACGTATAAGTTTTACAATCCTCTTAGGCAGAGTACCTAATCGTTGTAGTGTAGTATAGGTAAGACTCAAGGGGTTATTATCGTTCTCTGGGAGAATAGTTTGGGTTGGCTGGAATTGTATGTTACTAAGATCTAGATGCTGAAGGAAGATTATTTTTGTATTTTTATGTTTTTTAGAAACAAGTAAAATCTGGGGTTTAAAAGGGGTTTGATTAAACTAACAACTACTCCTAATTCTATACTATGCAGAAAAGTAAAGGCAATGTAGAACTCGTATAGTTAAACAAATGTGTTCACCTAATCATGCACTACTCCCTAGTTGATATCTCTCATTTTATTGCCCGTCACCCTCGTTAATGTAATGTGTAAGTATAATTAAATACTTAATTCGGAATCCACGCATATAGAAAGGTAGTATGAAGACTATTGCTAGGTTTCCTCTAACCTAATCATGTTTTCCTAGACGTCTATGCTAATGTAATATCTTATAGCTAGTTTTCTAAAGCCTAACGCGCACACCATTAACAAGAAGCAATAATAAAAGGGATAATCAACAAGGTTTCACGCAATCATAAGCAAACACAAATAAATTTAGCCAAGCATGTTAATTGAAAGCGAAGAACAATTAATCAAATAACACATAGACATATCAAATGATTAAAAGGGAAAAAGAACTTCACTTCAATTTAATATGGAGTTATAGTGAGTACACAAGGGTTAAGAAACCCTAAAAACGACCAATATGTCTGCCCTAAAGTTCTCCAACAATTTCCATCCCAACAATTTCCACGATTATCGATCTAATTATCATTTTTCATAATGTTATGTTTTGGGATTAAAAAAAAGTCAAAGATGGAAAATCCTACATGGCAGTCAAAATGAATTAGGTGGCATTTTGCTGAATTTTGAGTGGAAGACCATTCTCTCTCTATCCTTCCTATATATAGGTTTTAGATATATATATAAAGTTGCGACATCATCCCATACAAATCGCGACGTCGTCAACCCGCATAATCTTCTATGAGCTTCTCTGTGTCGGATACTCTGACGTCGTCACAAAAGATCTTGATGTCGACTCTTGAACATTTTTACATCGTCACAAGGAATTGTGACGCCGTCTCCACGAACAATATGCCATCTCTTGATCATCTTCGTGTAGAGTTGCAATCTTGTCCCGTTTCTTCTCAAATTGAGTCTCAAGTCACGTGTATTTCCTCCAAATGCCTTCTAAATGCTAAAACAATAAAAAGAAACGATTAAACACATAATTTGGGCATATTTACATGATTTAGAGGGTTAAATGACCCCGAAGAAGTGTATAAAATGACACCTCGTCAGGTTCATTGACTACCTTATGGAATGATTGAGTCAATTTCCTCTTTGTGCTTGTTTTTCAAAACTTGGAGAAAATTATGCTTGGTTTTTTTTTGAACATAAAAACTATGCTTGGTTATATATGATTTTTCCATTCTATTCTTTTTATTTAAATATTCTCTCTCGGAAGCTCTTTTTTTTCCTTTAAAATTCTTTATTATCAAATGCGAAATCGCTTGAGACTTTTAACTTTCAAATTACACTTTGATTAACAAATTTTCACATTAAGTATCTGGTGCAACATATAATGCAATGGAATTTACTGGTCAAACCGTTGAAAGTCGATCTGTAAGTTTGTATCATACAACTAAGTAAAGTTTCTCAACATGTTCGTTAAAAGCATCACATTGTTGTTTCTCAACATTTTCTCTTTTAAAGTTTGTATCATTCTCCCTGATGCGGGGAGAATGATGCAATTATGCCTTCACCATATGTCGTGTTTTGTGGTTTCGTAGTTTTTGTAGTTTCGTAGTTTATGCGATGGGTATTGTGATACTTTTTGGAGTTCATATCTGATAATGGCTCAAATGGGAAAGTACGTTGCTATTATATGCCATTAACCTTTATATTTATCTTATATCCCACATCGCCTTAGAAGGCAAACATGTAAGCACTCCTTCTCCTATAAAAGGAGGTGCAAGGATTTGGTGTAGGATATGGTTTAATATTTTGATTTTGATAATAAAGCTTTGCTTTAATCAATTCTTGACTGTTTTGTTAAGATTCTCTCAATAATCGATATTCGTTTGAATCAACGATTGTTGGAGTTTGCCTAATTATCGGTATTCTTTTGAATCAACGATAGTTGGAAGATTGTTTTTGGTATTCGGGTGAATCAACAAATCCAATTTGTGTTATTTGTTGGTATCTTTTTTTTAATTACGTCAATTCGTGTCTTCTTTCTTTTCACTACATCACATTGTATTAATCAAGCTGATGCTACTACATCTAAATACCTTGAGGTTAATTTCATGCTGATTTTATGAATATAAGCACATGATTTAGTATCTCCTAGCTAGTTTCATACAGATCACAGTACAGTTGATTGCAGGTTCTTTGATACTCTTACTGAAATCGAGCAACGAGAGAACTATTATTTCTTTCTGTGTGTATAGTATGCTTAAGATTTTAATGATCGTCACTCATAGGTGAAGGACAAAACTTTCAACGGCTTCTATTGAACCCAGTCTACAACGGATCGCTCTATTGGTATAATGTATGTGTAAAGTATAAAAAGAGAGAAAGTAATAAATTATTTTTCTAACTTTTAAATTTTATTTTCTTTATTTTCTTAGACTTTTATTAAACAAGCATAGTTTAGGAACACAATCTAAAACCAGCACATGCTTTACCCCCTTTTCAAAAATCAGCATATTGTGGGGAAAAAACTCGGAATGATTCCTGGTTGGGTGACCAACGTCTTAAAGTTATTTTTCCAATGGTTTTTTCACTTGAGACTAACAAAGCGTGCAAAGTCATGGATAGGTGTAAATTAGTCGATGGAGGTACTGCCTATAAATGGGCTTAGAGGCGGACTGTTAGGAATGGCCATGAACTAGTGCAACTATGAACTCCTACTTAACTTTGTTCCCTCCTCTGGAACATTCTGATTCCTATCAAGATAAATATCTTTACATGGAGGTTATATTTGGATCGAATCCCCACTCAGTGTAACATTGATAACAGGGGGATAGAGCTTGACTCGACACGATGTCCGGTATGGGATGACAGCCTTGAAATAGCAGCACCTTCTTGTGGATTGCGTAATCGCGGAATCTGCTTGGATTTTGGTTTGTAAATGGTGGTGCCTCGATGACTACCCAAGGACCTCCAATCATTAATCTCATGGGCAGATTCTACATACCTCCCCTCGAAAGTTGCACGGTTCAAACATGTTCTAAACTGTAACTCTTTGTTTCCTTTTTCTAGCTCCTTGCTAGTTCTAACAAAAGTGTTGTTCGAAAAAAAATGTGATAGGAATAATATTGGGTCAAATCGGGTCAAACCCAACCCAATGGGTAATCATACCCGCTGTCAAATATGGCAGTTATAGAAAAGCGGTTACATAACCGTTTTACAGTTATTTCACCAAGGGATGCATCGGTTCATCAACCGACACAACCTTTAGAACGCACCCTTTCATTTCTTATATATAGAACTCGATTTGTACTTGTAAAGATGATGACAGAAATTTGATTAATAGAAAAACTATTACTTTGGTATATTTTGATTAGAAAGGTTAGATAATTCGATCCAACATTTGGCATCAGAGCCTTTGGTTGATTAAACCAAAATCATCATATACCGTGTTGTGTTCGTTTCGAATCAAGAAAGAAAACCGCAGCAAATTTTTCCAGAAAAACATCTTGCAAATCACAAACACAAATCATAAATCATCTCTGTGTTTTTGTATAAACAGTTTTTCGTATTGGGCAAATCCATCAATTGCCACCAAGTGATTTAATCACCGGCAACAAAGGGTTTCACCCAGAAACAATAATCGAAAAATCATAACCCCCGAAAACAAAGGGTTAGGGCATTTTTTCTTTTCAGATTCGAAACAAAGATATTAACCACAAATTTTGGATAACGAAAGGTCATCACAAGAAACGGACGAAAGAATCAAAAGCATCAAAAGGAACAAACACACCTTTTGAAGAATCGATAAATCGAACCCGCTTCAGAATCATTAGTTGATTCGTGGTTATCCAAATAAAAACCCCATATCAAACGGCGGTTTTTCACCAAGATCCCCAAAATATCGCGAAACCCTAAAAGCTTTCGCACCAACCAATTGGAGGAACCCGTGGTTAAGAACACAAGGAGGAAGAGCGACCAAAGTCGCGATCTCAGTCGGCGGAGAAAACCACCAGACGAGACGAAGAAGATCAGGACGCCACAAGGAGAAGAACTCACAGAGTCTCCACACAACAAAAGAGGCGGACCACAAATAATAAGGGGACACCAGGGTTAATTAACCCTAAAGGTTTTACAAACACCCCCCTCTTGGATATGCCATGACAACAATCGCAATCCTCCCGTTGTTTTTACAATTATCCACAAGTCCACTAATGAAATAATAATGCCCTGGTTCGTTCAACTTGACCACTGAGTGACCATCGCTATAGTTTACAACGGGTGATGTT
>BQNB010025801.1:0-59245 GCA_026074375.1 Tanacetum coccineum
TAACCATAGCCCAATTAGCATTCTCGGGTCTGACATGCCACATATACTCCACCCACAAGTCTATGTGTTGTTCATTTAAAGATAAAAATGAATGGCTAAATAAAGCGAAAACAACAACTTTACGATTACAAATTGTATTTATAGTTGTTCAATATATACTTACCTCTTCAGTTAGCCAACCTTTTCTTGCAGGGTCTAAGCAAACCAACTTGAGACAGAAATTCCAATCTACAATATAATCATCGTTCAATGGAAATTTATATTTAATGTGCCCTGATTGCCCGAGAAAACGTTCAATATCATCACTCAACCAAACTATGTCAATAGACTGTAATACTCGCGAAGTATCCTACAAATACATATTAAGTTTGTTAGTTAAATCACATTGTAACATCTAATATTGATTTGTATATTAGTAGCAAATGTTTGATACCTCAACCATTGGTGCATGGATCATAAACTTGTTGACGGTATTTTTTGATCTTAACCCAACTAACTTTGGGTTTTATCTTTTTTGAAGATGAACAAAGTTGAATCCTCTTCGCAGGTGCTAACTTAGACAATAAATTTTTACAATGACTTGAATTCATAAACTCCTTTCGTTTATTTTTCTTCTGTTGCTCCAACTGCAACATATTCTCTTCTTCCAACCTTAACCTTTTTGCCTCATCCAGCCTAATCCTATTCTCCTTGACAATTAATTTTTGATGTTCACAACGCATTTTTTCTTCACCTTCCAAACACAATCTTAATTCCTCTTCTCGAAGATAATCCTATAATGCAGAAATATAATAAATCAAGGTAAGTGATCCTAAACAATAACTTGATATTGACATTTAACAACATTACCTAAGCAATATCTTCATCGGGACTAGCCGGCTTGATCAAATCAGCAAACATGCTATTGAGTGAATCGCATAAGTCAAATGTCATACTTGAGAATTCATCTGTAAACTTCAGCTTAGCTTGTCTGTCACTTCTTTCATGTGCAAGGGCCTGAAAATTAATATCTATACTTAAATAAAAAAAATACAAAAAAATGCAACAGTATTATATTATATATACTCAGAATAAAACATAACCTGGATAATAGTTTCTGTAGTATTTCATATATCATAACACGGGGTCGATTCTTGGACTTGGTTAGTTTTTAGAGAGAGAAACACTTAGTCTCCAATTGATGGAAACCATGAATCCTGTTGTTCCAACGTTAGCTGTCTCCAACTTTGATAGATTTGTTTCAAAAAGAACCTTGTGTCTTGATCAGGAGGAGCCCTGCTTGGGAACGAATTCTTGAAAATATAAGTTATTATCTATCCACCATGAAGATTGGTACTCAGCTATAGTAGGTCGGAGATCTGATGTTGACCTTGATTCCTAAGATATATTAGAAATATTTTGTGAGTTGTATTTAAACTAATATGTTATAAATACTAATTATAATTTGAGAGTTTAGCTATTATCCTTTGGTAACAAAGGTAAAGAATAGAATAATCTATTCTTGTAAATAACGATTTATCCTCGAACCAACCGAGTGCTCTTGGTATTACGTTTGAGTCTTTAATCCAGACTTTTACATCTTTCAATGTCGCCAGAATAAAATCTAACTATATATATCAAATGCTAAGTCTAACAAAATTAATTTGAATCATCTTTTAAATATATTTTAACCTGGAAAGCAAACTCAAGGCCTCAAATATCAACGTATATGTCGGGAACATAGTTGCGATCTTTAAACAACACATTTTAGTGCTAGTCACCATATGCCGTTTTTTTAAATTTTAAATTTAATTGTACAAGATGACTCCACAAATGCTCACCCCAAATAGTAATGAAATCCAGGCTTCAATATTTTCATAACCCAAAGTCGCTACAAGAAGGTATCATCCACATTGAATGTCAACAAACGTCCCATAAATATTACCTCCAGAGCTAACAAAAGGCAAAGACGTATTGCTTATCATCAGATAAGCATTGCTCCCAAACATCTCCTCGTCCTCAATAACACCAATAATATCTAAGTTTGTAATACTAAAACCTATCTTATTGGGGAATACCCTATTCTGAAACTTTAGCTCACCAGAACTATGTAAGTCAAAACTTACAGTTCCAAATTGAAAACGGTGAATGAGAAACTCTCGACGGACCTCAAATGTCAGTTTATACTTCCATTTAATAATTCAGGGGCATATCATGATGCTGGTCGTTAATTTATGCTGTCTTCGTAGCATTTCATTGATTCGTTAGTGGTTATGTCAAACAACATTAAATCCAACCAAGGTCCAAAACATGTACTCCGAAACAAAATACGACGCTTCATTCGAACTTTTGCCGTATATAAACAGAAATAGATTCAATTTACTCCTAATGATGACTTTACATACATAATCCTTGGATACAATATATACAAATTAAAGGTCTCATTAACCAGGGGGAGTTCTGATCTTTTGGTCAAGACCAAAATCACTCTTTTTTTATGTGTTTTAACTAAATACAAGAGTGAGCAGACTACACTTACACTAGTGTGCAAATACAATGAAACTCATAAACTTATAAAATCAAAAATTACAAAATTTAACAATACACGTTATCTTATAAATACTAGTTAAATCAATATATGGCATCAGTTTATGTTTTGGATTCATAAGTCAACTAACACATGGTATTGACTAACTTATGATTTTGAACATCAATATTCGCTCATTAACCATTCATCAAACTAACCATTTATATTGGGTTGAAAATACAACTTAAATTACTAACAATAAGAAACCAGTGAAAACACAAACAAGATTTTGTAAACTATAAATATAATCAATATAATTGAAACTTACCGGCAAGCACCACATCTGCGCCTCAACTAATGACTGAATGGAGTTTGGAAATAATGATTAGTTTAAGATAATGTGATTACAAGGAAATGCAGATGTCGTTTTGAAGAAAATAGGGATTTTAATCAAAACGGGGGAAAAGGGGGCGGGTAGATGGAGAGGTTTCTGTGTGATGATGTGGGAGAGAATGTGGGAAATGAAGTGGGGGAGTATATTGTAGGGGTAAGCATGGAGCGGATCGGTGCGGATTCTGGCAAAAACCACACCGCATCCACAATTGCAGTTTTTAAAAAGTGAGGATCCGCAACCACACGGTTTTTGCGGTTTCGGTTTTGCAGGTTTTTTGCGGTTTTTGCGGGTTTTGCGGGTTTTAACCGCACCGCACCACCACTTATAATTTATATAATTAATGTGGATTTTTGCGGTTGTTCGGTTCAATGTTGGTCGTTTCTTCGGGTTTTAACAATTGCATATATTTAATGTAAACACATACACATCACTTAGAATTTATGGATAATATGCACCAGAGCCATTATAAACACATAAAATAATCAATTGTCATTTTATCGCATTTTAAATAATCAATGTGCGGTGCGTTTGTGTCGGTTTTGTGGTCGGTTTTAAGGGTAAAAACCGCAACCGCAACCGATTTGCGTTTTTCTTTTTTTTCTTAAAACCGATTCCATCGGTTTTTGCCGTTGTATTGGTGCGGTTTTTATGTGGTGTGGGTGGTTTTTGTGGTTTTTTCGGTTTTTGCGGTTTTTGCGGTGCGGTTTTGTCCACCCTATGTATATTGTAGTCAGTATTAGTAAAATTTTTTGGTTATAAGTATTATTTTAAAAACATTTGTATAAATGAAAAAAATATATATAAAGTAATAGTTGCCCTAGTTTGGTTGCCTTAAGTACATGTCGCTCTATGACGAATGTACTTTTTGTCAGTCTTTTTACAAATGTAAAATGACCTAAAAATACCAGTCGATCCCTAGTTACATGTAGCCCTAATAGTTCCAGTTGCCTAAAATATGTATTCAGTTTTGAATTACGATAACATGGCGTATTGTGGTGAGGTTGCCCCATCACACAGTCGCCCCAGACTCTTTTGGCTTAAAAATGTTTTTAGGGGAGAAGGTGACTAGCACCCTTAAACTCGGACTTTTTAGGAATTTTCCCTTAAAAACATAAGGTAACCGCGAAGCCTATTACATTTTTTTCGTTAAATACAAGTTCATACCACCCGTTGCAAACAAACAACAAAGAAGATGATAGAAGAATAGAAGAAGATGCCCTTTCAACATATGTTTTGGTTTGTCCATCCGTAAGCCTCGTTCAAACTGCGAGGGAGTGTTAGATGACTATTGTTAGTTGGCCAAGCCTAATTGGTAAGCTTAGGTCCATTAGGGTTAGGTTTAAGAGTAATTGTTCACTAAGCTGGTGTGTTTAGTATAAATACGCGTTCAACCTTATTTTGTTAATCAACAAAATACATATTTAAATAATAATTTTATCTGGTTTAGTATTATTTACAAAAACTTTCTCTCGAACAACATGAATATCCAGTTCAAAAAATGTTTGGTTTTTCATTGAAAGTAAAAGATATGGTAATATGTCACTAATAAGGACCCATTGATACAAATATTTTTACTCCTCAAAGCTTTGTAACAAGTCTAGTTATACATATCACTTCTCATGAAGCTGTCATACATTTATATTCTGCCTCAGCAGAAGACCTAAAAACAATTGTATGTTTTTGTGAAACAAGTAGATTCCAAAGAAAATACACAGAATCCAGACACTGACGTTCTTGTCTTAGGACATTAGCCGAGTCTCAGTATGTGAGACATTTAAGTTTTAAATCACTAGTTTTATAATTTATTTTGAACATTTGAAGTTTTATA
Source organism: Tanacetum coccineum (assembly GCA_026074375.1). Classification (NCBI taxonomy): domain Eukaryota; kingdom Viridiplantae; phylum Streptophyta; class Magnoliopsida; order Asterales; family Asteraceae; genus Tanacetum; species Tanacetum coccineum. The sequence continues at coordinate 4,729 of BQNB010025801.1, forward strand.
TATCATTTTTCAAATATCTCAAACATTAAAAGCAATTTTTTAGTGTGATTGTATAGGAGAATGCATATGTTGGCTCTCAAAACAATGGCATAATTTGAGAATTCTGGCCATGTATAGGTCAGGCATATGAGTTTACCCATCAAAATTTTGATACTCATATTTTTCTAAAAACTTATCTGTCTTAGTTTCTGTAATTCCCATTACCTTGGTTTTCTAACAATGGAACATAAAATCAAAAAAAGACAAAGTGGTTATAACTAGTTTAGCCGAAAGATAAACCCAAACTCATGTAGCAACTCTAAACAATATTTTCTTTAAGTCATACAGACACCACTTTCATTTTCCAAATTTCAAAACCTAAAAAATATTTTACTAACCCTTAAATCTCTTTAATCATAACCTGCTACTCAAAAAATAATTTCAAAACTATTATATTAAGATTAGGTTCCATATTTATTGTGGCAGGCTTCCATGGGTATTATACACAAGCTTTCAGAGTTGTACAAAATGTTAGCCCATGTTATAGTGTGTGTGTAAATGTGGAGTTATAAAAAATAGGAATACAATACGTTGGTGGAAGTTAATGACATTCAATTCCTAAAAAGAATACATATAGATGATGAAGTTACAATAACATTCAAGTTTTGGATAACGATTTTTAATTATGTGAGATTAAAACATTCACATTTCCATCATCTACTTTTATTAAAATTAATGGAAATCTAGAGATATAAATACGCTCACTTGCGTATCTCATATGTCTCATTTAAATGTCATCCATGGATGTTTATACGGACATGATTCAAAGAAAAGAGTCCTTTTATCAATCTATGGTACCTTTTATTTTCTGAGTTTATTGTAAGTAGTTTATCTATATATTTATAAAGTTGTAATGCTTTTGTAGTGTCGTGTATTAACATGACGAGATGTTTGAGATTCAGAAGGAGATGTACGTGGGTCAACAATATAGTCAGATTTACTATATTCGGTTACACTTCTATTTATAACAGTGTTAAACTCGAGTAGAAAAGATTGAACTTTCAGCGAGGCATTACATCTAACAGGTTGTAGTTATTAACTATTTTCTACTACATGAACACAATATCAGCGGTATGTTGAGACAAGCATAGACTGGCCATGGGGTCCGTATTCGTGGGATTTAATATCATTTCCTACAAGAGACGTCATATAGTCCAACATATATTTTTGTAGTGATGCGTCTCGATCTGTGTTGTTGAAAGATCCAAATCATATTGTTGATGTTGATTCTGGGTTATATTTTGTCAATTACATTTTTTCAATATTAACATTTTTTTTAATGAATTTGAGTTTAGCGGTTTTGTATAAGTTGTGTTATTAATTTGAAAAAATAATGAAAAATACATGCCAGTCACTTTTGAATATGTTAAACTCATGTTGCCCAACAGGATATTACGACTCAATAGGCATAGGTTTTTGGTGACACAGTATGCCTGACTGCAAAAACATGTACATGTGATGAAAATACTCCGCAAAAAAGTTCTGAAATGGTTTGAAGATAAACGTGGGGAAGATGGTGTTCCCAATAACGCCAACCATATCAAAGATTGTTATGAAACTTTCTTTACATCATAGGCCCAACGCTTGAATCTGGATATTAGTTGAGCATTATATACTATGGTGGCAACATCCGGCGATGGGTCATGGGTCAAACGAGGTTCACCTTGAAAACGTTTATTTACTGCCTAAAAGTAAGTAATAGTTTTTTGTAAAGGAATGAGTTTAAATTTTTATTTTTAATTACAAAGCAATTTATTACGCGTTAAGTTTGGATAAAATTAAATCAGGCCGAATTATGGACGTGATTTCGTGGGTTGCATGCATTTTAAAACTATTCTTTTGGCGAATTTTTGTCTGGGTTAACTTTGTTGTTTTTTTTGCCACGCTTTATTACATTGATCCTAGTTGCCCGGTTCAACATCCTTTTTCCATGTTTGCATTTTTGATTGATGTTTGTTTGTTTGTTGTTAGAGGTGTTAATGTGACGTATATTATTGATATGATCGCACACCCACCAGTATTTAGAGCAAGGTGTCGATTGATCTTCCCACCAATGTGAGGATTGTTGATGTTCGATTGCGACAATATTTATAGTAGACACACGATAAAGACATTGTTACAAATTTGTATCTTTGATTTTCCTATAAATATGATGACATGTTATAAGTTGGATGGCGCAATATTTGTAGTCATGATAAATGAGTGAAACGTTTTGATGTGATTGGAAAGATTGTTAATTGTAGTTATTTCGTCATTATTTATACTAATATGTTTTTTTTAACAAAGATTTACTTGTTAGTATTCTTATTAACATGTGGTATTTTGTAAACACCTCAAAATAGGTCGCAACGAAAATTTGTCTGGGAGTGTTTACTTCATGTATATAAATGCACTATAGATACGAGTAGAACGACATCTTCATGTAGTTGTTTGAAAAATGCTATCTTGCAAAATTTGGGATCTCCAATGCTACATCTAGTTACGTCAAACATCTTTTTTCACTGAGAAATACATGCTTAAAAGTGTCAACCATATAGTTGGTGAGTTCAAATGGATTTTGTAAGTTTTATCTATAGGTCCACATAAAGAGTATAGTTCTTCTGCTTCTCCACTGTTGCATGAAAATGTTTAGTGCCATTCATTAAAAGTAGTGGGACCACAGATTTCAAAATGTATGTTATTGTAACACAAACATGATCAATATAATGTTAATTACGACTGCACTAAGCTTCTTGGCACTGACGTACGACTTGTATGTGTGCTATGTTATGCAATTGAATGCCCCGGTAGATGTACAAACCAATAACATCTAATATCCTGACATTGGTTTTACGTCCGTTAGTTCGGTTACACCGGAAAATAGTGAGGCTACTCACCGATACGGGGATGTCAATCCAAAATTGATCTTTTTAGAACACACGCGCTTAATAGTAATTAACAGTTCATGATGTAGGCTTTGTGGGTTACTGCTATATTAGGCAACGCTACGTAATTTTGATAAACATTGAAAAAGTATTGTTCTTTCGCTGGTCTCCTATTGTTAAAATAAGCAATGTAATCTCGTCTCGAGTTTTGTAAAATGAGTATGATAACTGGTTTGTAAAATGAGTTGGAATCAATCATGTAACGAGTTATGGAAAACCGAGTAACGTAATGAGTTTGGTAATATTATGTAAATCGAGTTATGAAAACGAATATGTATACAAATTTTGTTTAGTAACGAAATAAGTTTCAAGTTTGTAAAAGTGCATGCATTCTCCCCAAAACAAATAGTTTACATAACAAGTAAAATATGGGTATGAAACATCTCACCTCAAAGTGATAGTTATCTATATGTTTAGTATCAATCAATGGAATGACGTCACTAATAATACTGGAATGCCAACCTAACTAATTATTAGGTCGTATATAAGTACAATGTGACTTGAATAATTACAACAATGTATTTTATAAAGTTATATCACCACTTAATAGTTTTTGTTTAGTTTATAAGTCGAAACATTGTTTTCGTTACGTTCGTCATTTAATGTCTATGTAGTTAGTTCTTGTTAAAGTATTATCACTATTGTCGATTATTAATTTATTATCGATAACCTTGATTTAATATTTTTATCTATTTTGTTATGGCACTTTATAAAAATTTTAGTTCATTCATTTCATATTAATAATAGTTGATAAAGTTTAAACGAGTATTAAAGATTATTAATAATACTTATTATTTCGTAAGGTTTTTTTAGTCTTAAAACGACCCGAAAACACTTGTAACACTACTTTTAAAGTCCATTCAGATTCCTATATTGTTATATAAGTGTACATGAAATTTTATATAAAAGTTACCTAGTTTATAAAAAGATTTATCATTTTAACTCCTTTTATACCTCGAAACACGAGTTCTTAATTGTGAAACATCGTTCCGAAACAACTTTTCTATTTTATACTTAAGCCGATTTCGAACCCGGGAAAGCCTCAAAACACTATTTTAAATTTCTGATCTGGATTGTTTAATTTTATAAAAGTTGTCAAATTAAATAGTTACTCGGTATCTTTTAAAAAAATCCATTTCCTTCGTTTTTACGTTTTTTTGTTTTTCTAGTTCTTTTTATACACGGAATCGTCTTGAGATGAAATAACACATTTTTAGGTTTTATAAATTGACTCGAAGTCCGTGTTTTAATACCAATAGTGATTGTACGGACCCAATTCATAATATTGAACTTTCTAGTTTGGTGATTTTTTCAATGATTTGAAATACTTCAAGTCCATAGTTTTAACTATACAACATCCTTTGTATACTTTAAGTCCACTAGGTTTAGTCCATCTATTTTACTCCCCATTATCGTTCGTGAATTGGTCACAGATCAATATTGACCTTAAAAAACTTTTATAAAAAATAATCTTATTTGCAAATTAAATTCAACACTCAGTTAATAAATTATCTAACCATAAAGGATACCAAATTAAATATTTTTTTGCATTCTAATATATTTGTAACACGTTTTTACCATGTATATGTATTTACTTGTTTATGTATAAGTATTGATCTTCTTGTAAGCTTAACTAAGTGGTGATTTAACTAAATAATCAAGATGTATATAATATGTAAATGAAATAAAAGTGTAGAGATTTTATATGTACCTTGAGTGTAAGAAGATGAAAATGAACACAATCTAAACCCCAATTCAAACCCTTATGTTTGATTCTAACCTAAACCCACTTGTATGTTCTTGTAATCTTGCTTCAAAAATCAAACCAAAATGTTTCTTGTTTGTGTTTTTGAAACCAGACCCAAGAGAGAAACAAAAAGAGAGTATGTGTGTTATTTTCTTTGTGAAGTGAAGTATTAGAAGTATACTCGTTTATAAAGGAAAAGGGAGCATGACTAATTGAATTAAATAAGTGTTTAGGGGACATAATAGGATTGGACATGAGCTTGCATGCTTTATGTGTTTGGTCTGCTTCATGCCATGCCTAAGTGACCAAAAGGAGACAAAATATAGCTCTTGGTGGCTTGAATCCAAAGGTTAAAGACTTAGGTATGATACATTGGTTATGGTTTATTGTTTAATAAACAAAAGTAAGTTTAGTGGAGATTTGTATGTATTTTATACATGTGGTCGGTTATAATAGGGCTTCTAGAAGGAATTTTTATAAAAAATTGGGGTAATATTGTGGGTATTTGTTAAAGTATAGAAAGGTAATGGTGGTTACATGCATGCATACATGCAAAATATTGTGAAACGTAAACGTTTTGCGTAACGTATAAAATAAAATGTGAAAAGTTATAAATTATCCTCATAATAATTGTATAACACTTGTTTGACGTAAACTTTTATTTGTTTGATGTCGGTTTACGTTGATTGTTAGTTTTTAGTTTACGCGATTTAAACTAAATGGTTGAAATTAAAAGTAAACGCGTAAAAGTTAAAGTAAATAATTGAGAGTTTATTGACGTAAAATGATGTGAAAATGTGGATTGTTACATATTTGAAAGAGGATATCATGCACTGTAAAATTTAAGTATAATGAAAGTTGCATATTTTCTATGTGAATGAAACTTATTATGAAACTAAACAAACTTGAAATCGTATATGAGAAAATGAAATAAGTGTGATTACACTGCTTACAATGTATCATGCAGGGATGATGAAAAACTAGGGTGTCTCTTCATGGCTTTGATACATATAATGAAATACTAAATACATTATATTGGCTGCAAACTATGTGTGACTCAGATTTGTAAAACAAACTTACCGCTTTGAGGGAAAAAATAATAAAATCACCCCGAACACCAACATTACGTTCACATTTATAACCACTTACGAACACTCTAAAGAGGAGCGCTACAAGGTAAGAATTATACGATATTTCAATAACGTAAAAGCTTTAATTTTTTCCCAAAAAACAAGCTCGATGCTATAAGCTATGGGTCTTGAAAACGCCTCGTATTCAATATATTTCCGGTCAGAATGTCGTTATATATAAGTCATCAACATATACCTATTATGCAATTAAAGGCTATCACCATATTGATTATTGTAATCTAGAAACTCAATCTGCTTTGTTTTAAAGCCATACTCGACCAAATAGTCATCATCTTTGTATTTCAATGTATTGGGGCTTGCTTTAAGCCGTACAATGACTTATTAAACTTACACACTTGAGTTTGATTTTTGATCTTTATTGCCAAACCCTAAAGGCAAGTCATATACATATCTTCACTTAAATCACCATATAAGAAAGCATTATCAATTTACATTAAGCTAATATACAGACCACTTATTACAAAAAAAACTAGTAACACATCTAACTCTAACCATTTTAACAAAATGACTAAAAGTTTCATCAACATCAATACATACTCTTTGATTATCATTTAGCAACCAATCTAGCTTTGTATCTATCAATTTCACTAGTTGCTTTGTATTTTATTTTGTAAATCCGTTTACAATCTACTGGTTTTCTACCAGTAGGTAAATCTAATTATACTCCAAGTATCGTTTCTATTTAAAGCTTTTATTTCATTGTTCATTGCTTCAACCTAATTATTATCTTTACCAAATATCATTAATAATTTCCAAGTTCAAAAGACTTATTTAAATAGTAGAAAAAAATAATTAGCAAAATTATGCTTAGCATAACTAACATGTATTCCACACCATATCTTAAATTACTATAAATAACGCAATCTTTCAGTTTAGCAGGTAATTTAGAAGTTCTACTAAACCTTCTAATATGAAGTTGCATACTATCACATGCTCATAATGAATTGGTATATTTGAAAACAGATTGGGTCTTTCTAAAATATTTCCCCTAGATGAGCTTTGTTCATTAATTTGAGTTATAGAGTTATCCTCATAATACTAAGATGATGTCATCTCTTCGAGAGGATGAACCTCTGCCATCTACATTTAATGTAGCTCTCCTTACATCATAGGTTCATTATATCTAGTTATCAAGATGTTAAGTGATCAATGTCATTTGTGATCAACCTCATCACCAACACTTTTGTTTTTTCATTTTAAAATAAAAAATAGTTTCATAAAATCTCACATCTCTTGAGTAAAACACATTTCTGTTATCAAGGCTAAAAAGTTTATAAGCCTTTTTAACAGAAGAATGACCAATTAGAACACATTTTCAAACGTAGATGTGAACTTATCATCAATTTAAACAAGCAGATAAACACATACATCCAAAACATCTCGAATGGGGAAGATTTGTTTTTTTTTCTTATGTACCAACTCATAAAGAGACTTACCACTTCAGACAGAAGAATGCAACCACTTTATAAGATAAACAATTAGCACACAATCAAACCAGAATTTCAAGGGAGTTACCCCCTTAAACATAAGAGTCATTGCCACATTAAGCAAGTGTTTATGATTCCTTTCAGCAATACCATTTTATTGAGGTATGTTTGTGCAAAAAGTCTTTTGAATCCTTCCTAATTCAAAAAACAAATCATTCATTTTCATTACTAACAAATTAAGTTCCATTATCATACCCTAAAATTTTAATTATAACATCAAATTAATTATGAATCATTTTAATAAAAGAAACAAATACTTCAAAAACTACATCTTTAGTTTTGATCAAATATACCCAGACAGTCCTAGATAAATCATCAACAATGGTCAAGAAATACTTGAACCCTTATTTGCTTGTGACTTTATAAGGGCCCCATAAATCAAGATGAACAAGTTCACCAAGTTTCTTATACTTGCGATCACTCAAAGGGAAAGGTTCCCTTATTTGTTTAGCTCTATAACAAATTTCACACGCAAACATAATAGAAGACTTAGAAAAATTCAAATCATCTTTAAGAATAGTCATAAGTTGCTCAACGGAATGACCAAGTCCGTTGTGCCATAAAACATTAGACACATTAAAGCACATAATCATATTAGACTTACCTATAGACCTATCATTTTGCATATCAAACATGTATAGACCACGAGACTCACCACCAGTCCCCAAGGTTATCTCCTTTTTCAAAACCTAGATATATAACACTTATCCTCATAGAATCCAACAAACAATTTATTGTTTTTAATCATTTTATTCAGATAAAAAAGACTAACACAATAACCATGAACAACAAAAACATCATACATAACAACATTATTAGTTAATTTCAAATTTCCAATAAGACTCATAGAAGCAAGGTACCAGTAAGATGGCTAATAGTAATTTTTAGATTTGTAGTATCTACAACATTAAACATTTCAATTGTAGACAGACTGAAATGTTGATTTGCACCATACTCAATAATCCAACCCATACTTATAGTTTTAACATATAAGTTTTAGTTAGCACAAAAAAATTGAAAAACTTATATTAAATTAAACATTTCATTAAAAAAATAAGGCATGCATGCCATATTGGCATGTATCCTTAAAAGATGGTAGAATTTCTAGGAACTATACCTATCAATCTAAAAAAAATATGTGGGAGTCGAAAGAGTTACAAGAAAAGAAAATAAATTGGAATAGGCCACCAAAAGAAGGAGATGACGCGTGTCACATTAAGATTGAATTGATTGAACCCGATGGAGAGAAATTTAACAAAACCTTTCAATCAATCCCCACAACTAGGAAATTATCCGAGAAAGAGAATCCAAGCGAGATCATCGACTTGGAGCATTTTTATGATTCCTAGGAGTGTGACTGCGAGTTTAGTTAGAAGACTCATTAATAAAGAAAAACACTTATTGGGAGACAACTCAATCTTTCATTTTCTCGCATTTTAGGAGTGTCGTGTGTTTTTATCTTTATTATTTATTCTTATATGTATGATTTATGTGTGATCATGATTTGTTTTGTTTTTAACCTCTTCTTAATTACAATCAAAGGTATTTTGCATAAAATAAGTGTAGGGTAGAAAATATCCGGTTTTTAAGAACCATTTTCAAACATATAAAATAAGTAATTTTAGATTCATTCACACTTTTATGTTTTGTTTGTTTGTTTTAAGTCATATGATTGTACTAATCGTTTTAGTGGTTTATGCAGAAAATCTTTCAAGGAAATAATTAATGGGTAATTTTTGCATAAAATTTTCCAAGAAAACGAATTCATAAATATTCACGACGGCGTCAGGATTTTTCCTGACGGCGTCACAACTGCAGCTACATGAAAATTTCATATTTTTTGAATTTTTGAAAAGTTATTTTTGTAGAATTTGCAGGATTTTTAATTTACCTAACTCTTGTAGAAAATCACAATTACATTAATACATTCATCCTATCTTTATTGCTTTCACAGGATTTTAGTTCATGATTAATAAGGTTGTATATTATTCACTCGTAGAATTTTATGCTTGGTATAGTTTCTTTTTGTCTTTGATTCACAGGTTATTAGATGAGGAAAGTCCAGAAGTTCTTTGGATTTTCGCATGGACGATTCTTGGATGAATATTTAGCTGAAATCATCTTGTTTCTTCTCTAATATTGAGCAAAACCAGGGGAGTATTAGTTTCTCTTGTTTTTTTTTTATTTCCACTTTATTCGTTGTACGGGTACTCATATAACATTGGGGACAATGTTCAAAATAAGTGTAGGGGGAAATAAAAGCCTTAGAAACTATTCCTTCAATTGAATTTGCTTTGTCTTTAAAATGATGTGTAATCTACCCAAACGTAGTTTATGACGGTAATTTTAGCCCAAATTAAAAAAAATATGGCATATACCGGTGAAACTTAGTATTATAAGCGTCTCATGAATAGGAGTTATAATACTAGCACAAAAACCCCCACCACTCAAAAATACCACCAAAAAAATGTGAGGTTCGTTTTTAGATCTTTAGGAATTAAAGCATCCATCTTTGATGCTTTAGATAATTTTAACCTTTAGCTTGCTCGAGTTAAGGATTTGAGCAATCACATGTGTCTCGTTCATGGATTTGATCTAGTATGTGTGGTTTTGTTGCTTTTTCTGAAGCATTAGTATCAGTTAGGATTATGAGAGTGTACCGGCAGTATTATAAATTCTAAAACTTGCTTTAGCAATTCATCCCGAGACTGCTAGTGAGATCACACTCGTGATTAGGATTTACTAAGTGATAAGAGGAATTATGATAAACCATTGTTTTTAGCCTTCATTTGATATAGTTATGATGGTCTTCTCGATCATATAACTACCCCCATACCCTTGCTTCACACTCATTTTTAGTGCAAGATACCCTTTGTACACCCCTCCAAGCCTATCATTTTCGCGGTTCTCGTAATTTTTTGGTAGATTCCAAATTATTAATAAAGAGCATTGTTTACACCCTACCAAAATGTTACACCCAAACCACATTAGCCTTCTTTGTATGTACTCATTTTTAGTACATTATTGTTACCACATGTGTTAAACCCCAGTTAATTGTTTACTTGAGTACATGGTTGCTAAGTCGAGTCATTATTAGTGTATACAGTTTTAGAACGATTGGGATTCAAGGTAGTTTTTATTATATAGAGAAATGAGGAAGAAAAGTTAAGTCATTAGCCTCATTTTTGTCTAATATTCTCCATGTTATTTTGATTCTTTGCAATTCGGGTCATTAGTTAGTTTATTGTTGAATTGTAATAAAACTCAAGTGTAGGGGTGCAACTATAAACCCCAAGTCATGTATATTATTATTTATGTTTTAGCAGATGGCAGGGCAAAGTGTATAGAAAAAATGAAAAAATGAAAAAAATGAAAAAAACAAAAAAATATTAGATATGGGCTGCCATCTTGCTTAAGTTTATGTTGAAGAAAGTGTCAAGAAAAGCAAAGAAAGAGACTGATGTAGAGTTTGTATATTTTTGTCTTAGTTTCGTTGAGTCTTGGCTTAGCAACGCCTTTTACGTGTATTCTTGTAAATGATTAACTTGCCACCAGTCAAAATTCCTCAAAATATCCCCAACCGTGTTTCCTTTACCCTACACATATACATCACAACCCTTTAAGACTTCTTTGATAGTAATTTCTAGGTGCTTACGCCACATCGGTGGAGGTTTTTGATCCTTTATCAAGCTTATGGTAATTTATATACTATGACAAGTAGTGAGTGTTATTTTCCTATTTTCTATATTGTTATAATTCATTATTACACACGAGAGAATGGGAGAATCCAAACACTTATGTGAGGTGCTAGTATATAATTTTCGTGCTTTTATTTACGAGGTTTATCCGGTTGTGCCATAAACTATATTTATTGAGTAGGTTAAATGCTCCCGACTTTGCTATTTACTAGGTAGAAAAACCCATTTATTTGAGGACAAGCAAATCCCAAGTGTAAAGGTATTTGATGAGGTGTAGTTTTATATACTTTTTCGGGGTCATTTAACCTCCGAAATCAAGCAAGTATCCCCAAAATGCGTGTTTAATCCTTTCTTTTTGTCCTATTAACATTTGGAGAAAATACACGTGACTTGGACTCAATTTGGGAAGAAACGGGACAAGATTGCAACTCTACTCGAAGATCATGTAAAATTGGCACACGGTGCGTGGAGACGGCGTCACAAATCCTTGTGACGACGTCAAAGTCATCAAGAGACGACGTCAAGATTTCTCACGACGACGCCAAAATAGCTGACACTGAAGAAGCCCAAAGAAGATTCTACGGGTTGACGGCGTCACAATTAACAAGCGACGTCTGAGTGGTGGGTTGGGGATGTTTTCGTTATTTGGGGATTTGGGTGATGGTTGTCTGGTCTGTATGTTTTTTTGTCGGTTTCGTTGTATCTTTGAAGTGGGCTTAGGGGGGTTTGTTTGGTGGTGGTGAATAGGATGATTTAATGGGATTAGGGGGCTGGGTGATTGATGTGTAGGGGGGTAGGAGGGGGTGTGTTGGCGGGGGTGGGTATTGTTCTCTTTCGGGGGTCTCTGTATGTGTATCGGTAATGATCGGGGGCGTCGGGGGGTGGTGGGGTGTGATGGAGGGTTTAGCCTTTGTTTATGTGTTATTTTGAGGGAGGTCCTATGATGTGTAGTTTGTGTGGGCGTTGGGCATTTGGCAGTATGTGGTGCGTGCGTATGGGTGATGTTTGAGGGGTGTATTTGGTTTACGAATTAGTTCGTTTTATGGGGTGGTGTGTGTTGGTGAGTGGTCGTTTTGTTAGGTTCTTGTGCTGCTACTTGTGATATGGTGGGGGTATGTGATAATGGTTATCGACCGTTGCTGGGGATTTGGTTTAAATCCGGTTCGGGGTTTGAGTTGAGTGGGTCCTGGGGCAGTTTGATTGTTATAGCTTGTCTGGCCTGTGGTACGCATAGGGGGCGTTTTATTTTGTTTTTGATTTTCTTGTTTTGTTGTTGGGTGGATTGTGTGGTTAGTTTTAGTATTTGTTTATTTTAATTATTTCTTAATCAGTTATTTGCGTATGTTTTGGTATTTTGTAGCTCAAAGAGAGAGAAAGGAGATGTATACCGAAAGATACCTTGTCTTTCTTGTCATTGTATGGTTTTTGGCGGCAATTGTGCTATTAAATGAGGTGTTTAGTGTGGTCGTTTAATTAATTAGGCATTAGATGAACGTTCTTACTATTGATATTAACAATTGAGGAAGTTTATAAGCAAATTATTATGATTAAGTAGTTAGAGGAATGTATGTGAGTTTAATGACTTGAGATTATGATTTTTGTATGTTATTTGATGATTTGATAAGATTTTTTGGGGTAGCTTTTTGATAAATCTCCAACCGTGTTTCCTTTACCCTACACCTTACATTACAACCCTTTAAAGACATCTTTGATAGTAATTCCTAGGTGCTTACGCCAAAGTGGTGGAGGTTTTGATCCTTTATCAAGCGCTATGGGTAAATTTATATAATGTTGGGCAGGTAGTAAGTGTTATTTTCCCCTGTTTCCTTTATTGTTATAATTTCAGTTATTACACAGAGAGAAACGAGAATCCGCAGATTCACTTATGTGTATGGTGCTTGGTATATAATTGTTCAGTGCTTTTATTTATCGAGGTGCTTAATCGGTTTGTGCCATAACGCATAGAGAAATTTGTGTGTGTGAGGTTAAATGCCTTTATTTTTTGTCGTAGAGTTGAAATAGGTTAAGAAAAGCTCATTTGCTTGGAGGACTAGTTAAATCCCAAGTGTAGGGGTATTTGATGAGGTGCTATTTTTGTTCACTTTTTCGGGGTCTTAAACCCCAAGGTATGCAGTATCTCCAGTGTTTTACGTGCTTAATAGTTTCTTTTTGTTATTTGTAGCTATTGAGAAGGTGTCATTTGATGGATATACACGTGACTTGGCACTTCAAAACTTAGGTAGAGACATACAGATTACAACTCTACGACGAAAATTGATGAAGAATTGATTTTACAGGTCGTGGAGACGGAGTTCAGAATACACTGTGATTGGCCGTCGCAAAGTCATTTAGACAAGGGTCGACATGTGCAGGAACTTAATTGTAGACGTCGAAAAGTAACGACTTTGTGAAGCCCGGAAGAAGATTCTACGGGTTGTGACGAAGTCACAACTTACAAGCTGATGACGTGCATCCAATTTTGTAACCTATTATTAGAACCTTTATTTTTAGGTTTCTGTGTGGAAAAACTTTGGGTTTTGTGTGGAAAACTTTGGAGGATCGAACCCATACTTTGTAGCTGCCTTTTTAGACGATTTTTAGGGTTTTATAACCCTTGTGTAGCTACCATAACTCCATGTTTAATTGAAGTGAAGTATTTTATCCCTTTTAATCTTTCGATATGCTATGCATTGTTTGATTAATCGTTCTTCGATTTCAATTAACATACTTGGCTAAATTAATTTGTGTTTGCTTATGATTGCATGAAACCTAGTTGTTTATCTTTTCTTATTACTTCTTGTTAATGATGTGCGCGTTAGGCTCTAGAAAACTAGCCTCTTAATTGTTGAGCGAAAATGTCTAGGGAAATGCGGCTAGGTTAGATGATACCCACGTAATAGTATTCATACTACCTTGCCATTTGGGTGAATTCCGAGTTAGGTGTTTAATTATTAGATACTTACACATTCCATTACGAGGGTGACGAGTAATAAAATTGGAGACAACAACTAGGGAGTAATGCATGATTAAGTAAACACATTTGTTTAACCATAAGAGTTTTTCCCGACACTTTACTTTTATGCAATTAGAATAGATTTAGGAGTAGTTAATTAATTTAATCAAACCTCATTTCAAACACGAGATTTTACTTGCTTTCATAAAAACATAAAAACCAAAAAAATAATCTTCTCTCAGCCTTTAGACCTTAGTGACCATATGATTCGAGCCTATCTAAACTATTGCCCTAGAGAACGATAACAACCCCTGAGTCTTGCCTATACTACACTACAACGATTAGATATACTGCCTAAGGGATTGTAAAACTTCAGTTTGCAATCACCCGCACATCAGTATCATAAAAAACGCAAAGATTTAAAAGCATGAACAACATAAATGCAAAAAATAAAGAACTACATGAGCTCTCGGTGATTGTCTTGAGAACTTTCACAATAAATTACCACTTCATCGCATAGAACAAGTGAGATTATCATGTCGGATGGGTCATTCCTAATCACCAGTGAAATTACCCGATTCAATTACTCGAGTGATGGAATGGTGTAAGGACTCACTTTTAACTAAAATAAACAATTAAGGAGCCAAAGGTATCCCCTTGCTTTCAAACCATCGTTGAAATTGAAATCTGATGTCGGACTTCTATTAACATGGATATGAAGACATTCCCGAGTTCAAACAACCTCTGAATCCACGAACGCCATTTATGAACCGAACCCAAATGAATGAAGGACACTCCTCCAAATAATCCCATCGTATCGAATCGTATGATTTAGCAAAATTCAACTTTAAAAACCTTAGCCCGTTTTTTTTATGATGACACCGGGTGAGGAGTTCATTGATAAATAAAAGGACCATCAAGTATTGCCGATTTGGAACCCAAAAATGCTGTTTGAAACATCCGTGATGAGATCGTATATGACCACAGAGAGACCGAGTCGGCAGGATTTTCGTGGATAACTTTTTACATACTCCCAATCAACTTAATAGGCCGATAATCTCACACCGATTTGATCTAAGGATTTCGGGAATTAAGGGCTATTAAAGAAGCGTTGCACCCTATAGAAAAAGAGGCGTGATTAAAAACCTTTCAACTGATGTGCAAAAATCGGCCCTAAAATAAAGACACTTACTTGCGGAAAAACTCAAAAGTTAAATTCCAGATTTATATTTTCATAAGTGATATTATTACCGTGTTGGTGAATGAGATTTTTTTAGTTTCTTTTCACACCCCTATACGGCTTTTACGAATTTCTTCTTTTGTAATGGAACTCACCACTCAGTAGACTATTCATGATTAAGCGATTGGGAAAACTAAAGTTAAGTGTTTCATGGGACATATACCCGGTCTTGGAATCTAGCAGCAAAATGAGTTCGTAAATTCGTCTTTGGACACGGCTGGGTCATAACCCAATCCCCAGTCATCATTCATACCTTTAACAGTAGATATGGCTCGTTTCTTAATTGACGATACGTGAAAAAATTTAGACATTCTCATAACCCTCAACGGCCTCACTGATTTTTAGCCTTTTGTAATTTGAAATCCCGAGCCATCAACAGCCTTTTTTAAACATCCTTGTGATTATTATACATTCCGTTCGATGTTAAAAAAGAAGGTCATCGTTCACTCCACCTTGATCCAAAATCCTGTCAATATCGCTCAATTTGGACTTAAGATCATTTACACGGGCCAACTGTTTCTTCTTTGATCCGCTACATACACAACGAATCTCTTTTTTTTAGGATTTGTAACTTCTTTTTAGAATCGGATCATACTTATTACTATATTTAGGATAGGTGATTTCAAGTATTAGTCACCATAGGTTCGAATCCGGAAAAGCTAAACAAAGGACTGGTAAAAAACGAAACGGGATAGCACACATATCAGTTAAAATACCTCACACGAAGCAGGATAGGCCGATGATTCGAAAGATGCCTATCAAGACAAGCTGCCGAAAACGTGAGCGGAAAGAAAAAAAAGAAAGTAAACATCAGTACAAAGGAAGCGGTCCAATTTGCTCATTTTAGTAGACGATGGATGGAGCATATGTTAAAGTGTAACCACTTCTAATTGAATATCCTACTAAACCTCAGGTTAGATATAAAATTTTAAACTGCACGTGTCACCATTTACGTTGAAAGTAGAACCCCAAACGTTCCTCATCCGCCTAATTCATTTAAATTGTCACCCATATCTATGCATGTCACCATTCCCACCTATTGATCAGAGATGTTAAATAAGTCCACAAAACACGTTTATTAGAAACAGCTTGTGGAGCGTAAACTGAAATCATTAAAATCTTCTTCTGATTAGGAATCCAATTTCCACACAAAGCAACAAAATTATCAGAAATAATATGATGCACTTTTTGGAAAACATTTGGATCCCATGTACATAGAATACCACCTGAATTACCGAGAGCCTCGCTAAAAATATAATCAAAATTGGAATTTCCCCATAAAAAACTTTACGCCATAGCCGAAATTATTTTACCATCTTTTGTTAATGAATAGTAAAGAAAGAAACTTTATTTCTTGATGTTTAACTCCTGATCCTTCTTTTTTAGCCTTGGATCCGAGGCCTTGAATGTTTAAGGATAAACAATTCATCGGAAAACCTCATGAACTCCTTGCGATCCAATGATCTTTTCCATATCTTTATTACACCCATCCATGGAAAAACCCATAGTTTGTCCTACCTTGATCATTTCTTCTAAAACCTCTAATATTGAACCACCTCTCTTGCTAAAGCCATTTCATGGCCTCCTGACGGAAGGTGTTTGTCTAATACTTTTGTGCACTCCCTTGATACGTGAAATGTGCTATCGATTTTACTATGAGGTACTGCTCTTGTGCCCCCTGCATATCCCTGTTCAAACTTCGTTAGCCTTACTTTATCAGGTTGTAAATCCTGGGAGGAAAATGGAAGGCTCGAATCGTCAGTAATATCTACAGCCACCTGTAAGCTTGTATAAGTAAATCATAAATCTTGATAAGGAATGTTCGAAATCTCCTTTTCAATAGATTGTGGAACTGATGCAGCTACATAACCCTCCTTCGTTAGTATTTGCTCCATTGAAAGTTTCAGAAACGGCTTTGTTATCGTCTCTCATCCTCGAGTTCCCATGTTACAAAAACTATGATGTTTCACGCAACTTCTCTTGTCCAGAATCTTCATCTGAACAATTAAATACCGTCTCAGAAAACAATACGGTAAAGTTGGAGACAAAGTTAAACCTATTTCTTAGCTCGTTCCACAAATGATCTTCCCTTTTACAATAATCTTGTAACTCTCTCATAGGATATTATCTTCCTAATTATTCTAATACAAATACATTTTCCGTGCAAAAAAAATAATCCTTTACATTCTTAAAGATCCAAAACCTCAATCCCATTTGGATACCAATCTTGTGAAATTAGTAGTACTTGAAAACATGTTCTAGGAACCCCTTTCTAATGTCAACCCAAACTATCCTAATCACGGGACAAGAAATCGATTGAGCTTCGACAAGCAATGGTAAACTCTTGGAAGCAACTACCTCCAAATGTTTCAAAAATTTAGTTTGGATTTAGTCGGAAGTCAACTCAATCATAAAACACGCCCACCTAGATACAACAACCTTCGCGTTTGGTAAACCCCTCATTCGATATAAAACACGTGTAAGTTTTAATAAAAAGTGGAATTGTTTAACTCACCATAATCATAGTTTCCACAGATCTAGTGACACCACGCAGGAATAATATAAGACCATTGATGGTGACTGCAGATTACAGGTGTATTCCATTACCCGTCACAGCCGCAGGAGATGACCCATTTACCACATTCACATATGACCCAGTTTGAAACTGACCTTTAGCCTGATCAACCCCCCGTGGGTAGCTAGGAGCCGCAACCACATTATTATGAGATGAAAGGTTGGGTTTTTTAGGCCTCTCAAAACGAGCCGGATTTGCAAAAAGGTGAAATCGGCCAATCCAAATAGTATTGAGATTCTCAATCAAACGATCCAAATTGATTACCTTAATGAATCTGACAAAGGCAAACCGTTTCCCCACCTTGGATTTTTTAGTCGGAATGAAAACATCCACCACAGTACCATAGTCATTACATACCTTCCATAGGTCTTTAGCGGTGCATCCTTCTGGAAAATTAGAGACAAAAACGGATTTGGAAATCCTCACAGTTTGATCAGCTTTGGATTGAAGGGAGTTCTGATTATGAGCACCCATGAGGCGAACCGACCCACAATGATATGAACCCTAAAAAAATAAAATAAACGATACCCTAATCCCAAATGAAAATAGAGAAGATCAAGCACCTAAAGCACTCGTCGAATCAATTAAAAAAGGATTACAGATATTCTCAACGAATAGATCACAACCCCCGGTTACTAATGATCACAATGATAAAAGGGGTAGATAAATCGATGCACTAAAAATCACTCCCAGTTATTGCGACAGGATCAAAGATTCTATACGATGAAAGAATCGTATAATAATCGTATCGATGATTGGAGGCTAAAGGATTGGATTCTCCCTAACCAAGGACATTTTTTTTTTAAATCTAAATCGGGTGTTTACTAAAAACTAGACTAAGATCAATTCCATAAAACGCGCCAAAATCCTTTTAATAATTTTATTATTTCTTTCACTGTGATGTTGCGGTGTGAGCTACAAATATCTTTTCTTTTTTGTTACTTAAATTTATTATGCATTCCAGGATTCAATACTTCATTTATATCTTTATTAGTATGTTATTATGTGTTTTTCTAGCCATGTTGATGTTTTCATCATCTAATTACGAATCACGTTTAATATGTGGAATCAAAGTCATCCGCGCATATCAACGAGATTTTATAGCAGCACATAATTATAATGATAGTTTTTAAGCCGTGTACGCATATTTGTTCTTTTAAATTATGTATGTATATTTGTTTCCGGTTCATATTTTCAAAATTTTATTTTGAAAGGTTGTTAAACCATATTTTGATAAGTTTTAATTTATTAGTTTCTATTTTTAATTTCTAAGTTTTCAAGATTTAATAATAGATATACATCAATAGTATCGAATATACCGCAACACTTATCGAATATGTAAAAACACGTAAGTAGAAATCTATCCCAAACCTTCATACGTGCAAGTAGGGTTGACCATGGTTTAAAACCTGGACTGGACCGAGACTGATTTAGCCAAAATTCCTGACCGAGGACTAGATCGAATGTGTTCGATCCGGTTCAGTTCTCCGGTCGGTCCGGTCTAAAGAAGCATAATGGTTGGTTGTACGTAAGACCGGACCGCACGGAACCAAACCGAGGATCAATATGGGATAAAGTGTGAACCGATGATCGGACCAAAATCAGTTCAGTCTGATTCGAGTCGATTTCTCGATTAAGTCCGATCCGTAGTCTATTATACTACTGGGATATAAATGTAAAAAAATAAGTATAAATAAATCATTATCCAATCCTAACTACTACTAATAAAGTTTGGTTTGGGCTACTATAGACAGCACATTTAAACACTTAACCGAAAACACAGAGTTGGTGACGTCACACACACATTTTAGGGTTTCTAAATTTGATGAGCTAATCGATTAAATTCAACTCAAAAAAGCTTATTTATTCATCAGGTATTTATTTGTTTAATTGTTCACTCTATTGTTATCTAATTTATACAATGTTTAATTCGTTGCTCTATTAGCATTAAATAAATAAGACACCTCCACAATGCCTTTAGTTCTACTCGCTATCAGCTTATTTCGGACCTTAAATAATAAGCTCCCTTTAGATTCCTCAAACTGATCTATTCCAGTTTCATATGTTAGGTTATTGTGTTGTGTTTTAGGATACATTACGCTTAAATTTAAGTTTGTTGCGTAATTCTGCACTAATAAGTGCAATCTCCAAACAAATATAGATTTCCTCGAGTCATGAGAAACACATTTTAGAATGTCGACGTAACACTTTTATAACGGAATAGCGTTTGTTTGAGTTTGTTTCGGCTTATATAGACGGCTTATGGCTTATTTGATTTGGGGCTTATGTTTCACAAGCTCATTTTTTGTGGCTTATTTTGAAATTTTTTGGCTTATGTAAGTTTATTAGGACCTAATAAACATATATAAGCCGACAAAAAGTGAGCTTGTGAAACATATGTAAGTTTCAAAATAAGCCATTAAAAGTGAGCTTGTGAAACATAAGGACAAAACCATGTAAGCCATAAGCCGGCTGTATAAGTGAGTGACTGGTAAACTGAGTTAGGGATGACAATAGGGTAAGGGACCGGATACCTTATTCCTCGTAGGCTCGTAGCTGACCATAGGGCATATGGTAACGAAAATCTAAGCAAATGAATTTTTGGTAGAGTATCCGGGCGGTTGCTTGTCCCTGTCCTTTAGTCTCTGAATTTTCAAGTCATTGAGTTTCTTTCGCTCGTTAACTAGGGGATTTCATGATCAAATGAATGATGTGTATCGATATTGTTAACACTAGATCAGTTTGACATTTATCAAATTATCTATATTGCTTATTGCTTTATGAGCTTAATAATCTATACTAGAAAAGCATCTCCACAATGCCTTCTAAGAATCAGCTTATTTGACTTGAATAAATAAGCTGTTACGCCGTAATTTGTTTGGATACTCGACACAGCTCATTGTGTTTTTTTTTTTTTTTTTGGAGGGGGGTAACCATGGTTTCCGACCTTCACGGGGTTTGTTTACGTTTGAACATGACTTCCCTATCCATCTAGAGAAGATGGTGTTACGTATCAGTGTTCCTGTTTTGCGGTTGTATAAGACTACTGAATTACAGTAGAGTAGGATAGGGATGAGTCGATGACAATAGGGTAAGGACTCGGAACCTTATTCATCGTAGTTGATTAGGTTGTTGGTATATCGAATTGGGATTTGGAGCTTAAATGTATACTTTTTTACCCATAGGGTTGCTCGTTCCCGCCCCATCCCTGATTCTTAGAGTCAAGGAGTTTCCCGTCCCTAGTCAATTTACACGTCATCAAACTGATGACGTGTAATGCTCATTTTACCATCTACTTATTTGCATTTATTAAATACAGGTTTGCAGGGTTCAAAAGTGACCATGAAGAGGTGCAGATTGCAATGAGTTTGAGATTTGGAATTGTTTAACAAGAATGCCAGGGATACCTTTAGTTTCTCGTGAAGCCAAGTATGTCATATAACATTTTAGGCCATCTATATGGACAAATAAGCAATTTCTAAACGTCTACGGATGGACTCAAGGAATAAGAATTCTGCTTTTGTTTGCAGTTACTCCAGAGACGTGGACATTCGTGTTGATCAATTATCTGAGGAAGAACAAAGAGAAGCTGAGGAAAGCCTTACAGTTTATTGCAAGCCCATTGAATTATACAACATTCTTCAACGCCGTGCTGCTAAAAATGTAACTTATTAGTACGCTTCTCGATTTGTTATTTGTTTAGCTTTTAGGGAATGAATGATGTATAATGTATTTACATTGTATAAGAATGTCATCTTTTTTGGCTCTAAATTTATAGTTACTATCTTTATAATTGGTTCCTAACTGATGATATGATTTCCATGCAGCCGTTATTTCTAGAAAGATGTTTGCACTACAAACAAGAAGAGAAGCACAAAAGAAGGTTAGGGAAACTACATAATCACAGCTTTTTGCAACTTGTTAACTTATTAATACATTTATTGTCGATATACATTATCTTCTATTTTGCTGAAAATGCTCTTAACAGGGTACAAGTATCAATATCCATAAGTGGTGCTATTGGAGATGGACAGAAAACTCAGAGTCTTTTCCCTTTGTACATAATGTTGTCAAGACAAGTTTCTATTTTAAAGGAGGAGGTATTTATATAAATTTTTATTCTG
Organism: Tanacetum coccineum; assembly: GCA_026074375.1. Taxonomy (NCBI): domain Eukaryota; kingdom Viridiplantae; phylum Streptophyta; class Magnoliopsida; order Asterales; family Asteraceae; genus Tanacetum; species Tanacetum coccineum. The sequence goes on from BQNB010025801.1 coordinate 26,667, forward strand.
GGTTTATTCTTTCATTCACTGTTTATGCTCCAGTAAAACTGCCTAATGCTATGTGTACGATTTCTTGGTGTGATTGCTAGACGTTGCGTTCTAGGTATCGGTTCAAACGAGTGTGCAAGTTGACTTCCGTGAGCTCAAATCGAGTAAAATTTATTCTGCCTGAGCTTAATAAACTATCAGCTGAAGTCAATTCTGGATCGCTTGCTATCTTGCTAGTGAGCTGTGGTATGTTACGTATACTAGTTTAATTTTATTCCTAGGAATATGCCTCTCTTTTCGTTTAAACTGTTAACATCTGTGGATTTGCAGCTGATATTACAAATCCAAAGGAGATTGATCTTACAAAGGACTATATATTTTCGGAATGTAAGACATGCTTCATGTGATTGATGTTTCAAGTTTTCCAAATTTTTGGATTGCTTTCTTAATCTGCAATTTGTTCATGTTTGACAGCACATGAGGGTTACTGTTCGTTGGGGAAGATTCCGATTGATTTTCTTCATTTGTCATGGGAAAAATCTCCAAACTTAAGTTTAGGAGAGAGGGTTCAGACGGTACATAATGTTAGCATGCAATCATGTTATATGAAGGTAAGCTTTCAACTATATCCAGTAAAGAATGGTCTTTCTTTTATTTATTTTTGACGTTGAAGTGTTGTATATGCAGCTGAGCACTTCAGACAAGGAGAAATGTCTATCTTTTCAATTTCCGCACAATTCCGAGGCTGTGGTATCTACTATATTATCTTTATGCTTTGTGGTATTTCGTTAACTTATTAACTGGCTTGTGTTCTTACCGAACATGATTTTATTGTATGGTTACCAAAGAGTATATTGCAGCAAGTTCCAGTTGTTCTCACAGCAGAAGAGCTTGGGGCAAAAGATAAATCACCTTATGACCTGTACTTGTACAACAATATCCCTACTAATTCGCTGCCTCATGTTATAAGGTACTTGACCTAAATTCCGTGTTCATTGTTTTGAGACGGTAATCCGATGTCTAATTGTGCAACTTTTCATCCTCTTTAATGAAGTTCTAAGTTGTCGATCCCTGCAGTTTTTTGTTTTTCTTTTCTCTTTTGTTGCCGACATTATGCATACTTTGTTGTTTCTGAAGTCTCTTTGCACTGAAATATATATATGAATATTAATTTATGCCAAGTATTCAGCTGTTTGGTGTTGGTATTGCTGTTATCACTGTCTTTTGCCTCTGGCAATATATTAAAAGTGGTGTACTTTTGTTGTCAGGCTGAGAAGTGGAAATGTAGTTTTTAATTACAGATACTACAACAACAGGCTCCAAAGGACTGAAGGTACTTCATGTTTTTGATGGCTATGATGCTTTTTTTTTGCCTGATTTACTGAATATAATCTTTCTAGATTCACTGATGTTTAACTTTATGGTTTCAACTTTTTTAATTAATTTTTTTCCTGAAATATTAATTTTCAGTTACGGAAGATTATTCATGTCCATTCTGCCTGGTGAAATGCGCAAGCTATAAAGTAAATACCGTCCTGTTTGGACTTTGCTGTAATCATATGTAAAATGCATATATCTATATCCCATGATCATAATATGTTTATCTTAATGTCTTTCAGGGTCTGAAATATCACTTGACGTCGTCCCATGATATATTTCGCTTTGAGTTCTGGGTTGGTAACTTCCATGAATGTTTCAGCAATTCTGGTTTCTGCATTTTACAGTACTTAATCGTAGACGGTTAATAATGTTGTTTAGGTGAATGAAGATTATCAAGTTGTGATTGTATTTCCAAGGACCGATACACCCAGCTCTGAGGTCGTTATACTGTCTCCACACTTTTAAAAGCTATAGTAACTTGTCGAAAATTTTAAAATAGTGGTTGCGTGAAATCGTAGTAATTCTTGATTATAAAATATTCTCCAGATTTTTGGCAACTTGGTTCATCCTAGAGAACAGCCGTTTTGCTTTTGGTAAGCGTGTCATTGTTTCTATTTATGTGTTAATTTTCAATACAAGTACTCGCGTAAACGGTTGTATTTCATATTCAACAGCCATAAGCCCTTGCGAAGTAGACAACCAGAGGGTCAAAGTCAAAATGCAAATCGCGTGAGTCAACTTGCACTGGTTTCAAATATGCGTGCAGCTCCCAATGACTTAAGAGGCAAGATAGTTGATATGAATTCACTTGTCACTGCAAACTTTTATGCTAATTTTTCAATGTGAAATATTGATGTTACATTTATTTGAATTTCAGCTGTTTCTGAGCATGCAGAACGTGATATATTCAGTCCTGATACAGCAGTCGTTTCGGGTGCTGATGATGTCATAATTGCTGAACAAGAATCTGCTGCCCAATCAGTACCTGGAAGCAACCTCACACAACCCGCACTTCTACAATTTGCTAAAACAAGAAAGTTATCAATTGAGCGATCCGAACTTAGAAAGTATATTCTTTCTTTGTCTGTTTTCTGTTCTATCGGCAGCTGTAAAATGTATCTAACTTATTTATCATTCTTCTTTTCTTTTTTGCAGCCAAGCGTTGTTGCAAAAGCGGCACTTTTTTCATTCTCACAGAGCTCAGGTTACCATTTACACTTGTTTATTGGCATTGTGCACTTTTAGCGATGCTTTTTGTATAGCTTTATTGGCAATAAATAACTATACAATTTGCCATTCAGTACCTGAATCTGAGTTTTGCACATATACTCTTTTTTAGCCAATGGAATTGGAGCAAGTGATGGCTGAAGAAGACAGTGAAGACGAAGTCGATGATGATGTTGCTGATCTTGAAGACCGAAGAGTATGTTCTGTTTCACTCTTCACCTTACTAACTGATTATTAAATTACAAATTACAAATAATGACATTCACTTTTGATTTATTTCAGATGCTTGATGACTTTCTAGATGTTACTCAAGATGAGAAGCACATGATGCATTTATGGAACTCGTTTATAAGAAAACAACGGTATTTCAACTCTGCTTATGTGCTGTTTTTATAGCAAGTATTATGCAGTATATGCTTAGGTAATTTGTACTGTCATACTTAAAGCTTGTGATGGTGTCAGGGTTCTGGCAGATGCACATGTTCCATGGGCATGCGAGGCATTTTCAGACATTCACGGAGAAGAGCTTGTTCAGAACCCGAAATTGAACTGGTATATTCTACATTTATACCTTATTGTAAAATGTAAATAGATTCTGAAGTATAAAAATATACTTGAATGAACTGGCTGCATGTTTATAACAATAAAAAACTTGTGAAACTTATAGGTGTTGGAGAGTATTCATGATCAAGCTATGGAATCATGATCTTCTTGACGCCAAAACGATGAATAGATGTCACTTGGTACTTGATAAATATCGAGGACAAATTCAAAGCCAACAGATGGATTCTGCCAAAAGCAAAGATTAATTCATTTTCAATTTGAAAAAATTTCTTACCAGTAGGGAGAACACAGGAAGCTTTAGCAGTAGAGCGAAAGGCCCCGCGGAAGCTTTAGCATTTTTTTTTTTGCTGATTTATACATTGGAGGTATCTTCCATTACTGGTTTTGGTCATCATATATTTCACCTCATTACATTCTTTTGTTATCATTGTAATCCCAGTGACAAAATTGTAAACTGCGAGACCATGGAATTACAATTATGACTGGTACTGCATCTTTTTTGACGTACATTTACTTATTTCTTGCTTTAATCCATTGCTCTGATAACGAGATTATTTATTTTTAAGGTTGTAAAAATCGTGAATTGGTAGTCTTGCGGTTGCCCCCTTTAGCTTGTTATCGGTTTAGACGGGATTAATCGGGTTAGCATTTCTGGCAAGTCTTGAGTATTTTTGGCGAGTTTTAGATACTACCGGCAATATTTTTTTTTAAAACAACTATAGATGTAAACAGTAACTGTAAGAGATTAAAACAAGTTTAAGGTGTGTTCTGGAGCTTTCCGGTAAGATTTGTATTGGAGATTTCCGGTAAGATTCGTAAATTTTCTGCAAGTTCGACCATACAGTTGTTGACCATTGTTCGAAAATTTGTTTAACTAATTTACACAAATCGAAAAGTTGGTGACCGTCTAAACAATGATTAAAATTGGCCTCGGTGACATTTTTTTCTAGGCTGATTTATTCTACACATTCAAAAACCTTCTATTACAAGCGTATTTATATTTATCTGAGCCTAATGTTAAATTTTTGTCGTTTTCTATGAATATTTGCAAATAGAGGTGAACATCGAGATCGGACAAAAAACCAAACCGAACCAAACTGACCGTTTTAGCCCAAAAACCATTCGATTCGGTCCAGGTCGATCCGGTCCGAGACAGTTTTAGCCCAAAAACCATTCGATTCGGTTCAGGTCGATAAACCATTCGATTCGGTCCAGGTCGATCCGGTCCGAAAAAGTATTATTTAACCAAACGGTCTAGGTCGATCCGGTTCGAAAAAGCATTATTTAACCAAACTGAGACCGTTTTAGCCCAAAAACCATTCGATCCGGTCCAGGTCGGTCCGAAAAAGCATTATTAGTCGGTTGTTCGTAAAACCGTTTTAGCCCAAAAAGCATTCGATCCGGTCCAGGTCGGTCCGAAACGGTTGTTCGTAAAGCCGGATCAGGTCCGAAACGGTTGTTTGTAAAACCGGATCAAACCGTACATGAGATAAAGTAAGGACCGAGGTCCGAACCAAAATAGGTTCGATCCAGTTCAATCGGTCCAGGCCGGTTTCTGTTTCTCCGGATCGGTCCAGGCCAGTTTCTCGGTTTGATCCGATCCATGGTCCGATATGCTTACCCCTATTTGTAAGAGTAACGACATGGATGCCAACATTGGCTTCCACTTTAAACAGATTTTGAGAAGAGACTATAAATAGTCCATGCCAACATTGGCTTCTTGTATCCATCACTTTAAACGGATTTTGAGTTACAGTAATAAATAGTGGAGTTTTATTTTCATTACTTGTTACATCCACACTTGTAACATAACACTCCTTTATTTTTACCATTCTAGAAAAAACATAAATAAACATCATCATAAAATTAAGAAAAGCTTACATAAACATCAACATTATTCTTAAAACTTCATAGACACATGATGATCCAAATCAACACATTGACTTAAGTTTGGTAACCCACATGACCACCCGCTCCGATACCGCCATAATGACCTCCTGCAGTTGCATGTTCACTTTTCTCCCTTATCTTCGACCCGAGCATCTTTGCTGTGTCATCCATCGTGTCTGCACCAGTCGGATGACGATCAGTTGCGTACCTGTACATCCACATCAACACGGTGGCAGCCGCAACACCGAACCCTCCAGATGTCAAGAACCCAGTTGCTAGAAGAAACATGGTGATGACAGCTGGCACTAGCACAGGACTAAATATCACCAACAGCGGTGTAGCTAAGATGAGTGAGATTATGGTTCCTGCAAGCGTTAAACCCGAAAGTACCAAGAGCATCCCTCCGGCTGTTGCTGAGGTGGCTGCTTTAGCTATCTGGTGGGCCCGAGGGCCACTCGTCGACTGGTAGTGCTGCTGTCCCTGTAGGTGGTGACCTTGGTTGAAGTGAGGTTGCATGCCTCTGCCTCCTTCATGGTGTGGGTATATGTCTGTCATTTTCTTTTCGCTTTGTTTTCCGGTGATAGTTTTTTTTTAGTTTTAGGATGGTGGTGTGGTTATATAGGGTGGTGAAAGTGGTGGTGAAGTGGCACGTGGTGCATGGATTGTGTCACGTGTACGTGAGCTGATTGTCGTTTGACGGTTATATGTTTCATGATAAGACACGTGGTTTTTTGTTTGATTATGTTTTCAGCTTATCGCATTGGATGCTTAGTAATAGAGGTGAATATTTCGGGTTTTTTTGAAAACCGGTTTGGTTTTTTAACTAACCGGTTTTAGTCAATCAGTTAAAGAATCGGTTTTGACTAAAACCGGTTCGGTTATAAACCGGTCTTTTCATATGAAAAATATAAAATCGGTTCGGTTAGTCAACCGGTTTTTATGCAATCGATTCGGTTAAAAACCGGTTTTAACCGATTTACAACCCGGTCCGGTCGATTTTTTTAAAACCGGTTACAAACCTCCGGTTCGGTTTGAGGGAAACCAGTTTAAAAAAACAGGTTTTAAAAAAAACGGTTTCGGTTTTTTTCTCCGGTTCGATTCATAAACCGGTTTTTCTGTACACCTCTAGCTGGTAATACCGTAATGGGCCTTTGGGTTGTTAAAGTCTTAAAGATTGTTGTAAGTTGTAACAAAATTGGGTCATGTTGGGCTTTTACGTTACTTGGAATAGTCTTCATACTACCTTGCCCCTTATATGGTTGATCCCTCTTAAGGTATTTCAAATGCATTTAATATACTCTTAGGGGCCTTGTAATAGTCTTCATATTACCTTACTTGTGCTATACCTTAACGGAATATTAAATAGACAACGGATTCGTGTAATTCGTTCATAACTTAGAAAATACTTACACATTACATCACAAGTGTGACAAGGCAACAAGATTAGGAGAAACAACCTGATAAGTAATGCATGATTAAGTAAATACATTCATTTATCATAAAGTTATCACTAGTAGATTAGTTTATCAATTAGTTTAGTCAGTAGTTTATCAAACCAACATCTCAAACTATAGATTTACCTGCTTTCTAAAAAATATAAAAAACACAAAAATAATCTTCTCTCAACCTCTAGAATTCTATTAGACCGTGATCAAGCCTTCCCAACCTATTCCCCTAGAGAGCGATAACAACCCCCGGGTCTTGCCTATAGTACTACTACAACGGTTAGGTACTCTGCCTAGGAAGTTGTAAAACTTCTTGTTGAAGTCCTACGACGACCGCATCAAGTTTTTGGCCCCGTTGCGTGGGGAATAGTTAGGTTTTGATCATAGTTTAACTTAGTTTTACTCGTTTGAATCCTTTCAAGTGAGACTTTAATTTTCCCATATTAGCTTTCTTGTAGTCTATCTTTTCTTTGTGTTAATTATTTAGTAACCCATTCTCGTCAACCACCATGGGAGACGAGAATCATATCCGCACTCTTAGAGACTACTCCAAACCTAGCCACGAAGGCTACACGAATACCATCGAACTCCCCGTAGGGAACAATGTGATACCTCTTCGATCTGACATCATCCTGTTGGTGCAAAACGGATGCTCATTCTACGGACTTCGATCCAAGGATCCAAACCAACACCTCAATGATCTCCTAAAACTTGCAGACTCACTTGAACTTAATGGTGAAAACAAGGAAAGAACGCGCCTGTGTTTATTTTAATTTTTCCTTCGCGACCAAGCTTGCAATTGACTTGAACATCTTCCAGCAAGATCCATCACCACATGGGAGGATCTTACTACTCGTTTCCTTGCTCAATTCTTTCCACCGGGAAGGACTGCAAAACTCCGCAATGACATCCTGATGTTCCAACAACATCATGGAGAATCTCTATCTGAAGTATGGACTTATTTCAAGGACTTACTACAAAAAGTCCCTCATCATGGCATCGACCTTTGGCTCCAAGTCCCAATTTTTTATGACCATGTCAATCCCGTCATAAGACGAACCATTGACCAATCGGCCGGTAGTAAGCTTCATGACCGAAACGCCAAAGAATCCTGGGCATTATTAGAGGACCTCGCCCTCTATGACAATGAAAGTTGGAACGACCCAAGGGATTTCGCTAAGCCGGTCAAGGCAATCACTTTGCCTCAAGATGACCCGAGTACATCCGACCGCCGCCTCATCGAGCTCGAGAATCAAGTCCAACGCTTGACGGAAGCTCATATTGCTCCAACGCAACCTACTCAAATGAACAAAATCACTACCTCGTGTGAGATCTGCAGTGGTCCCCATGACACTCAGTATTGCATGAAGATCTCGAGCAAGCCTTTTTTGAATACACATCCTCGCGTACAGATGAAGCGGGAGGTAAGTGGTATTCCTTTAAGCCCGAGCAAAACAATTTTGGTGACACCTATAACCCGTCATGGAAAAGTCACCCAAACCTTAGGTGGAGACAACCCCAAAACTCTCTATATAATTTTTCAAACCTACCTAACCGGTTCCAACCTAACGGTTCGATCCCAAACCATTCCTTCAACAACAATCCTCGAAGCTTTAACAATCAATAAAATCTAGAAGGATTGGTATCCAACTTTATGGCATCTCAAGACGCTAGACATTCCAAGTTTGAAGCCGATTTCAAACAGCAACAAAGCAAGATGACCAACAAAATTGACACAGTATTGAAAGCCATCACCGATCGAATAGCAGGAGCACTACCTAGCGATACGGTTAAGAACCCGAAACTGAGTGCTTCTCTAGTTTTGTCTGCTCGTTCTTACCCAATTATGGACCCGTAATGCTCAAACCATATCCATGGTTCGATCAACGCCATCACAATCCATTCTGATAAACAAAGCGTCTCCTATTATGAAAAGAAAAAGAGAATGAGGAAGAAGAAAAGGATAACCCAGAAAATATCCATGTCAACCCTTCCACACCGCCTGATCCATCAGTTGCATTTATCACCAAAAAAGTCCTCAAATTCAATTCATTCTTCGAATCGCTCAGGTTGGTTCCTCAATCATTCGACACCGAGGTCATTTTCACAAAGGGGGGCGATGGAGAAGTCATGTTTATTGAGTTAATTAGAAAGAATGATGACTCTAGCGAAGGAGAACCTGAAGAGGAAGGGAGTACAATAACCGAAGGGGTAGGAGTATAATATTTTGACATATTCCCAACTAGGAGTGAGCTAGCGTATCACAAATACCTTGTGTGTGGCCCAATCCCTTCAATATTTCTAAGGAACCCCATCATCACGGAGGGATGCCCATCGAACCTCAAGATACCATGCAACATTGGGCATGTACATGTGGAAAGAGCCTACATTGACCCTAACTCCCCTCTAAACATCATGACCCGAATGATGTATAATTGGATCATGAGGAGAAGAATTGACCCCAGGGAAAACACAAATAAAGGAGTTAGCAATTTCACCTGAAGGATTAAAGGGATGCATGTTTTCATAGAAAACTTCACCTATGCTATAGACTTCATGATTTTCGAGTATATTAGTTCAATCATAGACCCTAGGTTGTCGCAAGTAGTGCTAGGGAGGTCTTTTGTTAAAATATTCAACATGACTCACGACCCACCCAAAGGAGTAGTTAGGTTCACCAACGGAAACGATGAAGTTGCCTATAAGATGCCCCATAAGATAGAACAGTACAACTCATTGTCGAACCTAGAAAAAGAGCACACAAAATCGGTCTACCTTAGAAATAAGGAGGACAAGAGAAGAGGAGTAGAGTACGTGATGAGCAAGATATTAGGATTTTACAAAGAATGCCTAGAGCTTGGACCCGAATACCTAACTGGAATGGACGATGAAGGAAAAGTCACGTAAGAACATGTGACTTCGAGTCTAGCTATAAGACTTGTAAATAAAGAAAAGCGCTTTTTGGGAGGCAACCCAATATTTACTTTCCCGCATATTAGGAGTGTCTTGTGTTTTAACTCTTCATTATTTGTTTTATTATGTTTGAATCAGTTGTACTCATGTTTTGTTTGTTTGTAACTTCATCTTATTTGCAATCAAAAGGTATTTTGCATCAAAAGGTATTTTGCATCAAAATAAGTGTAGGGGAAATATTCGGTTTTTAAGAACCAAATTCAAACATTTAAAATAAATTATTTAGATTAATTCGCGTCAGTTTTGAGTCATATGATTGTAAGGACTAACACCAGGTTTTTATGCAATACTTTCTTAAGTTCTGACTTAATAAATTTTCGTGCAGGAAATTTCTCATTAAAAATGAAAAAGAAATTTTCACAGACGCTGAAGATGGCATTAGGATTTATCTTGACGGCGTCGCGTCTCCAGCTATGTAAAAATTCAAAAAATTTCAAGTATTTCTGAAAAACAAATATACAATATTTAAAATCTGTAATTCTTTTGTAAGCCTCTGAAAAACCTATGATTATATCATTACTCTCATCCTATCTTTACTGCTTTCGTAGAGTCAAAACCCTAAACTCTTGTTGTATATGTATCTATCCCGCCAATTTTATGCTTGGTGTAGTTGTCTTTGTCTTTGATTACAAGTTATATTTGACAAGAAGAAGCTTGAAAGTTCTCAGGAAGTCTCACTAGACGATTCTTGGAGGACGATTTAACCAGCTATCGCATGTTTCTTCTCCATTATTGAGCAAACCAGGGGAGTACTAGTTTATTTTACTTGTTTTTTTCTCTTTATTCGTTTTTACGGGTACTACTATAGAACATTGAGGGCAATGTTCAACTTAAGTGTAGGGGGGAAATAAGCCTTAGAAACTATTCCTTCAATTGCCATTTATTTTGTTCCTTAAAATGATGGGTAATATATCAAAACATAGCATAAAAAGTTAATTTTAACCCAATTTTTTTTTTTATGACACATACCAAAGAAAACCGAGTATTAATAGCGTCTCATGGATAGGAATGTGTATGACTAGCACAAAAAACCCTCAGATCTCCACCCCAAAAATGTGAGGTTCGCCTTTAGATCTATAGGAATTCGGGTATCCATTATTAATACCCAAGATAGTTTATACCTTTAGCTTTCTCGAGTTAAGGAGTGAGCAACCATGTGTGTCTATTCCGTCGTTACGGATGTGTATATGTGGTTTTGTAGCCTTTTCTAGAGCATTGAGATCGGTATTTATTATATGAGTGTACCGATAATATATTAAATTCTAGAACTTGTTTTTGTGATGCATTCTGAGACCGCATAGTGAGTATTAGGATTTGCTAGATAAGAAGCACTAGGATTAACCTATGTTTTAAACCTGTAATTGTTATGATGGCCACACCGATCATATAACTATCACACACCCTTACCATGCACTTATTTTTAGTGTAGGATACCCCTAGTACAACCCTCTGAGCCTATCCTTTTTCACGGTTCTCGTAATTTTCTGGTTAAGCCGGACTATTAATGAAGAGCATTATTACCTTTAAACCAACCGTTACACCCAAATCGTCTTAGCCTACCTTGTATGTACTTGCTTTTAGTACATTATTGTTTTAACCCAAGTTAATTATTGAGTACACGGTTGCTAAGTCCTTATCCTTATAAATACAGATTTGGGACGATTGGGATTCATGGTAGTATTTATTTTGCGGAAGAATGAGGAAGAAAAGTTAAATCAATACCTCTATATGTTTGTTAGATGATCTCCATGTTATTTTGATCCACCTCAAATTGGGTCATTAGTTAGATTGTAAATAATTGAGTATGTAAAAGTTCAAGTGTAGAGGCGTGCCTATAAACCCCCATGATGTATTATATGTTTAAGCAATGGCAGGGGATAAGTATAAAAAAAATTGTATAAAAAAAAGAAAAAATGTACGGGCTGCCAGTTGTTTATGTTTATATTAGAGTCAAGAAAAAAAAGATTGATATAGAGTTGTGTAGAGTTTGTATATCTTCGTCCGAGTCTTGGCTTAGAAACTAAACCAACGTGTATTCGTATAAATAATTAGCTAACCCTTCCACTCCAAATTCACCCAAATCCACCCAAATGTATCCCATCCATTTTTGTTTCCATTATATATTATCTTACACCTACACCCTACCCTTTAAAAGACCTCTTAGATAGTAATGAATAATACTTGCGCCCATCGGTGGAGGTTTGATCATTTACCAAGCCTATGGTAATTTATATGCTATGACAGGTAATGAGTGTTGATTTTTCGTTTCCCCATTATGTTATAATTTATTATACACCCGAGAGAAAGAGTAAATCCTCAAACACTTATGTGAGGTGCTAGTATATACTTTTTGTGCTTTTAATTATGAGGTCTAGAAGGTTGTGTTATGAAATACTTTTAAAGAGTAGGTTAAATGACCCTCATATTGCTATTATCTAGGTAGAAAAGCCCATTTGCTTCAGGACAAGCAAATCTCAAATGTAGGGATATTTGATGAGGTGTCATTTTATACACTATTTTGGGGTCATTTAACCCCCTAAATCATGCAAATATGCCCAGATTATGTGCTTAATCATTTGTTTTCAGGTTTTTAGCACTTGGATATCATTTGGAGGAAATACATGTGAATTGGGCTCATTTAGAGAAGAAACGGACGAGATTACGGACTTGCACCAAGATTCACCAAGAAGTATTGTTCTCAGAGCGTGGAGACGGCATCGCAGGCATAAAGCGACGCCGTCGTGATCTATCTGGTGACGGTGTCTGGATATTGGCGACGGCGTCACAAGTAGCCAACTTAAAGTGGATCTAGAACCATCTACGTGGCGACGACGTCAGAAGCATCAAGCGACGCCGTCGCGTCGATATGTCTATATATACAAAATCGATTTTAAGGTTTTATGTATGTAACTTTTAGGATAACTTTATATAACTTAAGGAGACAAACCCTAGTACTTGTAGCAACTTCATAGGTCCCATTTAGGGCCTCAAAACCCTATTATACTACCTTGGATCCATATTTTAATTCAAGTAAGGTTATTTATCACTAATCATTCAATGTGTCTATGTGTTGTATGATTGATTTACTTTCTTACTTCCTTTATAACATGCGAGGCTAAACCCTCCTTTGTATTTGCTTATGATTGCATGAAATTCAGATTGTAGATCCTTTTGCTGTTGCTTCTTGTTGATGAATGTGCGAGTTAGGTCTTAAAAAACCAGCTTTTGTTTGTATCGTTGTTGACACATCTAGGGAAACGCGAGTGCGTAAAAAGGATACCATCGGGTAACAGTCTTATACTACCTTGCCCCTTATATGGTTGATCCCTCTTAAGGTATTTCACATGCATTTAATATACTCTTTAGGGCCTTGTAATAGTCTTCATACTACCTTACTTGTGCTTTGCCTTAACAGAATATTAAATAGACGATGGATTCGTGTAATTCGTTCATAACTTAGGAAATACTTACACATTACATCACAAGTGTGACAAGGCAACAAGATTAGGAGAAACAATTTGATAAGTAATGCATGATTAAGTAAATACATTCAATTATCATAAAGTTATCACCAGTAGATTAGTATATCAATTAGTTTAGTTAGTAGTTTATCAAACCAACCTCTCAAACCATAGATTTACCTGCTTTCTATAAAATATAAAAAACACAAAAATAATCTTCTCTCAACCTCTAGAATTTTGTTAGACTGTGATCAAGCCTTCCCAACCTATTCCTCTAGAGAACGATAACAACCCCCGAGTCTTGCCTATACTACTACTACAACGGTTAGGTACTCTGCCTAGGGAGTTGTAAAACTTCTTGTTGAAGTCCTACGACGACCGCATCACACTGATACTAAAGACAAAGATGTTTATTCGTAAACCCGATGCTAAGAAAAAACATTAAGTAACCAAATAATATTATCCATATCTACTCGGTTCCATTCCGTGATCATAACGAAATCGTCCGCATAAAACAATGGGACAACGGTAACCCCGACTTACCTACCTTAACTCCTCTTATTAAGCTTGCTTGAACCGCATCCTTGATGGCGATGTGAAGACCTTCCCTTATAAGAATAAGCATGTAAGGAGATAACTGATTACCTTGTCTTAATCCTCTTTTGTTAGAGAATTTCGATGTTGGACTACCATTAACGAGAATAGTTTTGCGTGTGGATTGCAAACATTCTCGAGTCCAACCCCTTCATTTCATTCCAAATCTAAATTGCTCAAGAATATAATCCAAGAATCCAAGTATTTCATAATTAACTGAATCATATACATTCTCAAAATTGACTTTGAAGATCATTATTTTCTTATTGCATTATTTGTAAAAATCGATGACTTCATTTAAGATAAGAGGACTGTCAAGAAGTTGATGTCTCGCAATAAATGATGACTGTTCATGACTGACAATATTGTTCATCACAGATGCAAATTGATTAGCTAGAATCTTAGATAAGATTTTATATTGTAACCTAATTAGCGAAATAGGACGATTCTCTTTAATAAATAGAGGATTGTTTACCTTTGGGAGGACTGTAATGAAAGCCGTTTGCTTCAACCGTTATTTTAAACGAAGTGAAAAAAATTATAACAACCAAATCCATATCCACCTTGAGAACATCACCCTTTTTTAGAAAATGAACCGGAAAATCATCTGAACCCGGAAATTTATCACTACCACAATCCCAAACAGCTCTTATTATTTCTTCACTTGAAACCGAGTTCTCCAATTCACTATTTACTGTAACCGGTTTCTCCATTTCACTATTTTGCTAATCATTTGTAATCCTGACTAACTTATGACTTGGTGATTACATACTTTACACCACAAGATTGAACTCGAGCCATGCCTTTCAACACCAAATACATCAAATCACCATTCATGGCTAAGTAGATCATGAGAATACATCAGTTATTGGACTAACCATCTTGGTTTCGACAACTATAAAAGGCGTTTTAATGGATGGTCTAGTGGTAAAAGTCTTGTGACTAAAACCGCAAAATGTGTGAGACCTCAAGTTTAAATCATGTAGGTGCAAACGATCTTGACGTGGCCACGCTAATTTTTTGAAAAAGAGAAGTATTACACAATTTGATTTTGTGTGAAAATGAGTTCAAACCCCGTAGATTCATCGACAAAGTGTCAGAAACAATGATAAAAAAATGACATTCCTTTGAATGGTTTTTATAGTTCATATAGTTGTGATTAATTATTACGAGCAATTTGTTGTTAGTTTGGCCTGTAAAATCACCTGACTTCAATTTTCACAAGAATTTTTAACAATTAATTAATCCCAACTACAAGTGATCTTTAAAAAAATCCGGTTATCAACTATGGCTTTGGTTCTATTGAGAAGGTTTTATTTTTGAGAAGAATGAGAAATCTTCGTTTGAGCAAATTGATTCATATTTTTTTATTTGATTTACGAGTAAACATTATTTAATATTGAATCGAATCTATAAATCACAAATTTGATTCACAGATCATTGTTAAAATCGAGTTATGGTAATGATTCATTAAATTTGTACAAATGATTCAGTATTGTACTTATATCGCAAAATCAAGAGATTTTTAACATTGATTCAAATTTTTTTTACACATTTTGGAGTATAATCACATTAAAATGAGTTCTACGCTTGAAAAACTTGAATCAAAGTTAAAAATCTATCGTTTTGAAAAACCTTCTCAATCTTCTCAAAATAAAAACTTTCTCAATGGATCCAGGTTCGTCAACAATAATAGCTTCTTCCAACTCACTTATTGTTACCATGAACATTTGTCGAATTAATATAAACGCCATGTCTTTATATTCAGTGGCAGAGTCGGGATATTGAAATATTGTGAGTAAAAAATACTATCATAAAAAAATTAAACAAAAAAATAATAATGAACTCAACCGACTTAATATTGCATAAAAAGATCTTACATAGTGCTAAAATAACAAAAAAACCTTATGTTAGGGTGAAAACAAGAGTCTTACAATAATCAAAAAATGACAACCTAACTGATGACGTATAGTAGATATACCAAGCCTCCGGGCTTGGGTCACACTATCATTTGGGCTTCTGGGCCCAACATCAATAAGTCAAGGACCGAGACTAAGCCCAGTCTGCATTGGCTACGACCCGGACACAACAAAATGAACGCGAACCTAACTATAGGATACCTCCGTCCACGGAAAACACACGCGTCCGTACACACGGTTACTGCAGAACGTTGTCCGACAAGGGACCCACTCTGGCCACTAACAAAATATTAGGAAACCCTGATATTTTGTTCGCCTATAAAAAGGGACCTTTTGACACAATGAACAGTACGATTTTCTCACTCTACATACACATACTTTCTCTCTCTACATGTTTACTTACGTTCACGCCGGAGTCTAACCGTGGGGTCCGTCCCCACGGTAAGCCTAACGGTTTTTATTTAATTGTGCAGGAAATCATCTCACTTCTCTTGCTCTAGTACAAGATCTAATGCTCAAATCATTCGGGAACTCGACCCGACATATAATTTGAGTTCTATTCTAAACCCTACACTTATTTTGTACTAACAAGTGGCGCCATCCGTGGGACGGAGCACAACCACGTTTTCTAAAATACTCATCATGAGCACTCGCGAACAGCACACCCCGACTATTCCCACGCCCGCCGTGCGGAACACCGGGGGAAGAAGTGGTCCACAAGGTCTCGAGGAGCCTACGTCTGACGAGTTCCTAAGAGAACTGTGCGACAAAAGCTACCACCAACTCTTGCCACTCATTGCCGAAAAGATGCAAAAAGAAAAAGAGCAGCAAGATAAGCTTAATACGGTAAAGGCACGCCTACTCTACGGCAACAAGACCGGAAAAAATCAAAGAAATCACGAAGAGTCGCATTACTTCGAATCCAAGACGCCAACCGCCAGAACAGAGCCAAAAAGGAGGCATGGAAATAGGCGCTCCCGAAGCCCGTCACCGGTTTCCAGTGTGTTCAAAAGACTCAAACAAAACAGGCCTCCTTCACCTAGGCCCAGGCCGCAAAAGGAGGGTGGTGTATTCAATAGGTTAGGAGGAAAAGAACGAAGTACATCTGCACGTTCTGACAGCCGCCATCAGGGTTCCCACGAAAAGGAAATCGAGGTGCAACCAAGGAAGCATCATCATAGGGGCACGTCGTCTCAAGAAACTAGCGGACATTCGGAGAGTGAAGACAGTGAGGGAGGTCACTGGAAGTCCAAATCAAGAAGACACAGGTCAAACACCTACGAAGATGATCTCTCTTAGCCTTGGACGTGTGAGGAAAGAAACCCTTTCACACCTCGTATCCGACATTTCAATTTCTCAAGGACAAGGATGCCTAGCCACGTCAAGACATATGATGGAAGCGGGGATCCAGAAGATCATTTAAAGCTATTCCAGGCCGCGAAAAAGACAGAGAGGTGGGCAATGCCAACATGGTGTCACATGTTCAACTCAACGCTCACTGGAAACGCTAGAGTCTGGTTCGACAAACTCCCAAGGGAATCCCTTGACAGCTATGAAGATTTGAGAACAGCATTCAGGGAAATTTATCTCTAACAAACAAAACACATCAAGGATCCGGTGGAGATACATCATATCAAGCAAAGAGATGGAGAATCCACGGAGGACTTTATGGAAAGATACAAAGCATAAATCCTGGATGTGAAAGGAGCGCCGGAATGCATGAAGATCTCCGGATTCATGCACGGTATAACCCACCCCGAGCTGATCAAGAATTTATACGAGAAAATTCCGAGGTCAATGGACGAAATGTACAGGGTGACTACGTCTTTTCTGCAAGGGGAAGTTGCCGCATTCAGTTATAGTCGGAAAAAAGCACCCGCGCTGTGGAAACAGCCAGAAGGAGGAAACAAGCCAAATTTTAAAAAAGGTTTTAAAAATAAGCAAAGATCGGATCGGAAGCCAGATAGGTTTTCACTCCTTACGAAAACCCCGAAAGAAATTTTTGCTTTAGAAAAAGGAAAATTCAAGGCTCCACCACTAATGGTGACTCATGCGAAAAAAAAGGATCCGAACAAATACTGTGAATTCCACGCGGATACGGGGCATAGCACGGACGAATGCATGCAGCTGAGGAAGCAGATAGACGAGATGACCAAGTCAGGCAAATTGTCGTAATTCATTAAAGAATTAAAGCAGAGCGACAAGCCAAAGGCACAAAAGAAGGAAACGACCGGAAAATATAAGCCCCTAGCCATCTTGATGATTCAACCATGGGAGAGGGTATCTAAACAAAGGGTCACCCAGAGTTTCTCTCCGGAGACAATAATCTCTTTTCCGTCTTTAGGAGAGGAAGACGGAACGGAAGGACCAATGATCATCGAAGCTGAAATAGGAGGGCACTTCGTACACCGGATATACGTGGACGGAGGAGCGTCCTCAGAAGTTCTATACGAACATTGCTTCGTCAGGCTCCGGCCAGAAATAAGAAGCCAGATGATCCCAGCTACCACATCACTCATAGGATTCAGTGGAGAAACCATTTGGCCGATAGGCCAGATATCCCTACTAGTAAAGATAGGTGACGAAGAGCATTCCACTTACGCATGGATGAACTTTATGGTTATCAGGTCACCATCTCAACACAATGGAATAATAGGCAGAATGGGTATAAGAAAGATCTGTGTCGTACCATCCACGGCACACGGAATGTTAAAATTCCCAGTAAAAGGAGGAACGGTAACGATACGAAGCCGCAGAGTGATCCCGATGGAATGTGCAATGATCTTCGGACCTAGCACACAACACTTCATGACCAGTCAGGTGTTGAAGGAGAAGATAAAAGTGGCCATTCATCCTGAATACCCCGAGCAGACAATAGCCATAGGATCTACCCTAACAGAAAAAGGATGCAAAGAACTATGTGTTTTGCTTAGACAAAACCTGGATGTTTTTGCCTGGTAGCCAGCAGATATGACAGGTGTCCCGCGGCACATGGCGGAGCACCGTCTAAATGTCCGAGAGGGATGCCCACCTGTCATACAAAAGAAAAGGGGGCAGGCGCCAGAAAGAAATAAAGCGGTCCAGGAGGAAGTGGAAAAATTAGTAGATGCCGGAATCATGAAAGAAGTTCACTATCACAACTGGCTATCCAACCCGGTCATGGTCAAGAAACACGACGGGAGTTGGCGAATGTGTGTGAATTTCAAAGATCTAAACAAAGCATGCCCTCAGGATGGTTATCCCTTGCCGGAGATAGATTGGAAAGTAGAGTCTCTCTGCGGATACCCTTTTAAGTGCTTCCTGGACGCATACAAAGGGTACCACCAAATCAAAATGGCAGAGGAAGATGAAGAAAAAACAGCATTCATCACGAGCCAAGGGATATTCTGTTACACAAAGATGTCGTTCGGCCTAAAGAATGTCGGGGCAACCTATCAACGCTTAGTAGACAGGGCATTCCAAAAGCAGATCGGACGTAACCTAGAAGTATATGTTGACAACTTTGTCATAAAAAGCCATACGGAAGAAGAAATTATCCAAGACATAGCAGAAACATTCAAAACTCTCAGGCAAATAAATATGAAGCTAAATCCAAAAAAGTGCACCTTCGGAATACAGGAGGGGATGTTTTTGGGCTACAAAGTAAACGCTGAAGGACTGAAAGTATGCCCAGATAAAGCAGACGCGGTCCTTAGCCTACCGTCTCCGGGATGCCTTAAGGACGTACAAAAGCTGAACGGGAAACTCGCAAGTTTAAACAGATTTCTGTCAAAATCAGCTGAAAAATCACTGCCGTTCTTCAAAACCCTGAAGAAGTGCACAAAGAAGAGCGATTTCCAATGGACTCAGGAAGCCGAAGTAGCCTTCAAATAGATGAAGAAACTCATAGCGGAACTCACAATGCTGACTGCACCAAAGGAAAAGGAGGAGCTAATCATATACCTAGCCGCGGCTAAGGAAGCTATCAGCGCAGTCTTAATGACCGAAAGGGGAGGCAAGCAATTGCCAGTGTATTTTGTGAGCCGTGCCCTACGAGGGCCAAAGATCAATTACACCCCCATGGAAAAATTGGTATTAGCCTTGCTCAGCGCAAGCAGACGGTTGAAAAGATACTTCCAGGCACATACAATTGTTGTAATTACGGATCAGCCGATAAAACAATTATTGTCAAAATCAGAGATCAGCGGGAGGATGCTAAAGTGGAAATTTGAGCTAGAAGGATATGACATCCAATACAGGCCAAGGACATCGATCAAAGGACAAATATTAGCAGATTTTATCGTAGAGCGACCGGATGAAGAATCCCCGGACGAACCCATGGCAGAGCCAGAAGAATTACTGGAACCATAGACTTTGTTTACAGATGGGTCATCCTGTATAGATGGTTCCGGAGCTGGGCTGATATTGACAAATTCGGAAGGAGTTGAATTCACGTACGCCATGAGGTTTAGGTTTGAGGCTACCAACAATGAAGCTGAGTATGAAGCATTAATAGCTTGTCTCCGGATCGCAGAACAAATGGGCGTAAAAAACCTTCAGGAAAACGTAGACTCTCGTCTTGTAGCAAACCAGGTTAATAGCTCTTACGTAGCAAAGGAGTCAGGTATGGTTCAATACTTGGAAAAAGTAAAAATGCTCGCAAGTAACTTCAAGGAATTCTCCATCAAACAAGTACCGCGGAGCGAGAACAAGAAGGTGGATGCCCTAAGCAAGATTGCATCTACAAGCTTTGCACACCTCAGTAAGCAAGTACTTGTGGAGGAATTAAAGGAAAAGTCTATACATGAAAAGGAGGTCCTCGCTATAGTGGAGAAGGAAGGGCAAACATGGATGATACCCATATGCGAATACCTTACAAAGGAAATCCTTCTAGAAGACAAAAAGAAAGCCAGGGTGGTACGTCGCAAGGCATCACGATACACCATGATCAATGGAACTTTATACAAGAAATCTTTCTTGGGACCGTGGCTCTGGTGTGTCAGACCACTTCAAGCAAACTACGTCCTTAGAGAAATACACGAAGGATTCTGTAGCATGCACTCCGGTCCTAGATCCGTGGTCGCCAAGGCCATCTGGACGGGATATTACTGGCCAATAATGCATACGGACGCGCGGAAACTAATAAGGGAATGCAATGACTGCCAAGTCCGCAACAAAACTTAACCCCTATTACGTCTTCATGGCCATTCTATAAATGGGGAATCGGCATAGCCGGACCCTTCTCGGAGGGACCAGACAAAGTCAAGTTCTTGATCGTAGCTATTGACTACTTCACCAAATGGATTGAAGAAAAGCATGTTGCGACTATCACGGGCAATCAAGTGAAAAAGTTCGTATGGGACAACATTGTTTGTAGATTTAGCCTACCAGGGGAAATAGTATCGGATAATGGAAAGCAGTTCCATGATAACCCATTCAAAGACTGGTGCGAAAAACTGTGTATCCGCCAGTGTTTTGCCTCTGTGAAGCACCCACAAGCAAATGGTTTGGTCGAAAGAGCAAACAGGAGTCTGGGAGAAGGAATCAAAGCTCGATTGGATGAAAGAAGCAAGGATTGGATAGGAGAACTCTCACACGTCCTATGGGCACACCGCACCATGATAAAATCAAGCAATGGAGAGACACCGTTTTCACTAACATACGGTATAGAAGCAGTCATACCAGCAAAGATAGGCATGCCAACACTCCGGACTGCGGAAGTAGACCTGAGGAAGAATGACGAAGCCTTGGAAATAAACTTGGACCTCATAGAAGAAAAAAGAGAACAAGCATCAATTCAAGAGGCAAAAAGTAAAGCTAAGATGGAAAAGTACTACAACTCTAAAGTTCGAAGCACAAGCTTCAGGCCGGGGTACATGGTCTACCGTAGCAATGATGCAAGCCACGCCAAGGACGGAGGAAAACTTGGCCCTAAATGGGAAGGACCGTATGAAATCACGGAGTCATTAGGAAAGGGAGCCTACAAGCTTAAGGATCGCAATGGAAATGAACTTTCGCGAACATGAAACATCTGTAATCTTAAAAAGTGTTATATACATGAAGTGTAAGCACCCGCCCGGCACGTATGATGCTCCGGAGGGCAGTATTTTAATCTCTTTATTTTGTAATGTCTTTTGAATATTAATGAAAAAGTAGGGATTAGCTACCCTCACCAGTTTTAAAGTCCTAAAATTATTATCACTTTGCAAGGTTATATCAACTATTAAGACGCGCACGCAAGGAGCCACGCTCCACAATAATATTATCCCGGATAATAAAAGGTTGAGCAACCTCAAAATTAGCTTGGGTGTATAAGAGGTATTGCAAACCCGGCACCGGGAGAATAACCCACAAATATTCACAAGACTATCTATTACGAACGTACAACAGTAATAATAAAAAGGTAGCAATATTATAACCTGTGAAAACATCCCTGTTATAATAAAGACGGACGCACAAGCATCCACCTAAAAATATGTTTAACATGATAAGCTAGAAACCGCAACAAAAAGGCCAACACACGACCGTGGTAAAAAAGCAAACGTTCATATTACGTACAGGCCGCAAACAGAAATAGCCACATACGACCACGGCATACAAAAAAGAGAAAAAAGATCTAAGTGTTCAAGATACAACAGCAGACCACATGCGGTCATGGCATGGAGATAAACTAAAGGCAACAATGCTCAAGATGGGGGACGACAACAACACTTCCCAAGGCTTCATCTGTGTCTTCTTCAGCATAATCCTCAATGGAGAGAGGGGCCGCAAAAATACTAGTTTCACCCACCCAAGTCTAGGAAGACAGAGGCGCAGAGACTATCTCCATCATCAGCTGGCGAAGAGCCGCGGCATGCTTCTTGGCCCCCTCAGCACGACCATGGACATTCATCAAAGCAAAAGATAGGGAGGTCTCCCTATCTTAATATTGTGAGTAAAAAATACTATCATAAAAAAATTAAACAAAAAAATAATAATTAACTCAACCGACTTAATATTGCATAAAAAGATCTTACATAGTGCTAAAATAACAAAAAAAACCTTATGTTAGGGTGAAAACAAGAGTCTTACAATAATCAAAAAATGACAACCTAACTGATGACGTATAGTAGATATACCAAGCCTCCGGGCTTGGGTCACACTATCATTTGGGCTTTTGGGCCCAACATCAATAAGTCAGGGACTGAGACTAAGCCCAGTCTGCATTGGCTACGGCCCGGACACAGCAAAAATGGACGCGGACCTAACTATAGGATACCTCTGTCCACAGAAAACACACGCATCTGTACACACGGTTACTGCGAAACCTTGCCCGACAAGGGACCCACTCTGGCCACTAACAAAACAAACGAAATATTAGGAAACCCTGATATTTCGTTCGCCTATAAAAAGGGACCTTTTGACACAATGAACAGTATGATTTTCTCACTCTACATACACATACTTTCTCTCTCTTTCACGTCGGAGTCTAACCGTGGGGTCCGTCCCCACGGTAAGACTAACGATTTTCATTTAATTGTGCAGGAAATCATCTCACTTCTCTTGCTCTAGTACAAGATCTAATGCTCAAATCATTCGGGAACTCGACCCGACATATAATTTGAGTTATATTCTAAACCCTACACTTATTTTGTACTAACACTAACATTAGCAGCCAAATAGCAATCTTACAACAACAAAAAATAGCAACATAACATCAACATCCAAACAGCCTTACAACAACATCCAAACACTCTAAATGCAGCAGCCAAACAACCCAACCGTAAAAACAACCACCCTAATTAAATATCCATCTTATACCCAGTTGTATGTTTAATCGTTTTAGTGTTTTCTCTCTATATATCATATCTCTCTCTAGTTGTTGTTGTGAATCTTTCTCAATCTATAAGAAAGAGTTAGGGTTCTTGTGTAATTGTTATTTCTTTTTCATGTATTGTATTGAACTCAAAACCCTTTAACACATTTAAGGTGTTGGAGATTATAAAAATATAAAGAGAGGTTGATTGTATGAAATTATAAGTGTTTTTGTCATCCTTGTTATAAATTTCCACAAATAGTTGTATTTGTTGCTACATGAACCCAAATGGCGTGTGATAGTCAACCAACGAATTACTATAGTGCCTTATTTAATACTACAATTGAATTTTAACGTAGGTGTTGATTATGCTCAAACAAGCTTTTGAATAATTTACCAAGTTCAACGTTGTGTACCAAAATGAGCATCACTACCACAAAATGGCCTTTACCTACAGCCAAATCCCTAGGAAATCCGTCACAAAAGGCCTTTAGTGAGTAATTTCCGAGGAAAAAAATCCCTAACGAAAACCATGCTCGGAAACCCTTAGTGACGAAGCTTTCCGACGGATTTTTTATCTTTCCGACGGATATTTTCCCTAGGAAATCCTTCACAATTGGTCAAAACCAATGACAAAAATGGCCACAGATTTCCTGGTGAATCTGCCAGGGACTTTTAGTGACGAAAATTGTTTCCTAGTGATTTCCACACAAACTTCACTTCGATTCCATAGATTTCCTATCAAATTTGATTTTTACATAAGACAGAATTATAATTATTAAAAGACTAATGCATGGGATAAAATACCTAATACACAACCAACAAATGTTAAATCATGAAGCTACATTTCATACACAAAATATTAGAATTCGCTAGCATCCAAGCTTATATAGAACAATATCCAAAAAAGCTCGGACATAGACTGTTTCTAGTCATGTTAGCAAAAGATACATATTTGATGATATCTGGAATCCAGGTTCAAACTTTCCAGAAATAAAATGCAAGTTTGATGATACCCAATAACTAACTAACTAGGAGGTGGAGAAGGTGGTGGTTTTAGAGTTTTAAGCATGTTAGCGATGTCTTTTACTTGCTCCTCTAACTCCTTAACCCGCTGCTCAGCTGCCCTTTCCCGCTCCTCAGCAGCCTGTTGCAACTCCTTGGCAACTCGTTCTCGTTCTTGTGCCACCTTTTCTTGCTATAAGGGGCTAGCTTTTTGCTTAATAAACTAACATGGATACCAGCTTCTTGTATCATCAAATAACAACCTTATCTCACCAATCATTCCGAATTGCTTAAATAGCTTATCAAAAAAGAAAAAATGCCTTTATGCTAGAATGGATGCATTACCCCTGTAATAGTAACTTTTTTTTACTTATATGATGAGGGAGTGATTGATCTTATAAAGTTATAAGTTACTACAACCTTTGGGATCTCTTAGTCCAGAGAAACAAAAATGCCTAATTCTAATTATAATGGCAGACAAATAAATGCTTAGATGTTTTTAATGAGGTATGACAAGACAATTGAGCCATGTTAGTTGTTTATTATGCTTTGCATTAGTGGTCCTCACTTTAAGTTTTGTTGCAACTGATATCTATCACGAACCTATCATACTTATACAAACCAAACAAATCAGCAGCCAAATGCCGAGAAAAGTAGTGAACGAAAATATCCAAACAGCTCATATTAAAGTATGTTGTGACCATTAAAATTGAATAGAACAAACATACTTCTTCTGAAGATGCAACACTCGACTGATGAGTGTAGGAGTTGTCGGTACTTGGTGTGCTCGGTGTACCTGTCAATGCCAAATCAAGATCCATTGGGGCACCAAATCCGAAAAATCGTCCCTTTTTACAGGGTCCACCACAATACCGCTCCCAAATCTCCCTATCACCAACTCAAGGATGACATTTGCGGTCTGTCCCGTACTTCTCCTCCATCAAATCAGAATACTTGTCCTATAAATAGAATTCTAGTTTCAATATACAAATAAGTACTTAAACAATTCATACTAAAGGGGCGTTTGGTTCCTAAGTTTTAAAACCCTAAATGTAAAAAAAGGCAAATGACGAATACAAAAGCTATAAACACAACACCAATAACAACATAAAAAGCATTCAATAACAGTCTATGCAAGCTGTAGATTAGGAACCAAAAAACATAGTAAATTGCATAAATCGTCCTTTAAGTTTGGCCAAATTGCATGTTTAGTCCCAAACGTAACCAAAGTGCACGGATCGTCCCTGTGGGGAAACCTTTGGTGCAAGTATCGTCCCTGCGGGGACGATACTTGCAACAAAGGTTTCACCAAATATTTCTCCATAGGGACGATACTTGCACAAAAGGTTTCCTCAGAGGGACGATCTTTGCACTTTCATAACGTTTGGGACGAAACATGCAATTTGGCTAAACTTTAGGGACGATTTATGCAATTTACTCCCAAAAAACAGCATACAAGCTGTAAAATCAGCCAAAATAACAGCTTTTACAAGCTGTAAAAACAGCAAAAAAAATCCCATTCAAGCTGTAAAAACATTAATATAAAACAACCCATACGAGCCGTAAAAACAGCAATAAAAAAGAGCCTAAATAAGCTGTAAAAACAGCAAATACAAGCTGTAAAAACATCATAAAAACAGCTTATAGAAGCTGTAAAAACAACACAAAAAAGCGTATAAACTCTGTGAAAATGGCAAAAAAAAACGACATCTATAAGCTCTAAAAATGGCGGAATATACTCAACCCATGAACCAAACACAAACTTTCATTGTATTTCAATATCAAACCCCATGAAAACCAATAAAATTAGGCTAACCAAACAGCCCCTAAGAGAAGATAAAATGTTTTACTGCCACATTCTTCGCCCCAGTGGTAATATACTCTGAAACTGAGCCTCTCTTTGTATGGCAACGCTGATCAAACCAATACAAACAGTTACCATTAATATCATTTTTTATAATGTTAAGATGTCATAAGCATTAAAACGTACCCATTCTGGTAAGGATAAATCCAACTCCTCTGTGATGATTCATTTGGTGGTGTGTCGGCTATGTTTGAGCCACGTCGACGTTGTGATGACTCCATGTCAAGCTCATCCTTTCCCTCATCAAGATCCTCCACATAATCATCTGCAACGCGATTACCTTCCCCAATAGCACTACTACCAAATCTACCCCTATGTATACCCCTCAATCTAACCACGGGCCTATTTCCCTCATCTATATTATGTCTTATGTCTACCCGATCATCTACAAACTGGTCACCATTACCATAACCACTACTACGCCCACCTCTACCACCATGTATACCTCTTGGTCTAACTACGTGCCTATTTCCCTCGTCAATATACTCACCAATATCTCCCCGATCATCTGCAAACCGGTCACCATTACCAGCAACACTACTACGCCCACCTCTACCACCATGTATACCTCTTTGTCTAACTACGTGCCTATTTCCCTCGTCAATATACTCACATATATCTCCCCGATCATCTGCAAATCGGTCACCATTACCAGCAGCACTACTACTCCCACCTCTACCAAGACCTCTATCAGCACCAACATCTTTAGGTCTACTAACAAGATGACCTGTGGGTCTACTAACAAGACGAGTAGGAGGTCTAGCTACATATCTGGGACGATTAGTAGGTCGACCTTCAGGTCCATCTCTAGTAGAAGTAGAAGCTTTACCTTTACATGTACTTGTACCTTTTTTTTGTAAGGCAATAATATTATTAACACACAACAAACTACAAACACAAATCCCTGTAGGGACATCCCCCCACGAGAAGGCAACCACACACAAAGACCCTCACAATAACAAACACCAGAAGCTAAACGACTACCCGATTAGAGAGGACAAACATCCATGACACATGAGATATGTGCAAGACACAAAACCAATGCAACCAACATCAACATACAATACCCACATACATCAGCCCGAGTCAAAGAAGAACCAAACATAGCACAGTCAAAACTCAAAGGCTCAACAACTATCAGTTCTAGTGATTTAACGTACATACAAAACATGGGAATGAAAAATTGAGATTGGGGTTTTCGGGGGGAAAATGTAATTTGGGGATGAGGTTGTATTTGTTGGAAATCTCTAGGAAATTATAAGTTTCTCTTACGGATTTCCTAGTGATTTTGCGAAAAAGTTCGAAAATTATATTACAAACTATTGACAAATGGTATATAAGCATAGACATGTTAGAGTATTGTGTATGGTTAAGAAAACGTTTTTGTCATGATAGATGAATGACACAAATATGTATATGTATTTAAAGCTAGCTAAGAATAAGCATACATCAAATTAGAGAAACATGATCGTTAAAATCCGTATCATGCCTTGGTACATTTTGTTTTGCAAGAATTAGATCGTAATATTATATCATGATTTTAAAATAGTACTATAATGCCATTTTTTATATTATAATATTATATGAGTCTATCGGTTGTTAAATTTTAGAAACATATTTATTAATGTAATACAAAAGATCTGAGCTTAATACACTTAGTAGTAATACTAATCATTGATGACATAAAAATAAGTGAATTAGTATCCATTAAAGTTTTCCATGATTTATAGCTTCGTGGTTTTTAAATAATACTAAACATTGCCAGCGTCGATAATATGTTTAAGATCATATTCTGATCCTACCCGTTTTTGTATGGTTGGATCGTATGATCGTACGACCCTACAATCATAATCATGGTTTTGATAACCATTATATAAATCGAGCTTCGGGTAAATACAACATTCTTTCAAGATATCAATCATATTGGTATGATGATGTACTTTTTTTTTGAACGGCAAAGATGGAATATATATAAAAAAGAGACTAGCAAGACGCTAGAAACTTAAAGTACAATAGAGTCAAGAAAAAGAAATACATAACATCAAAAAATGGTAAAATCCCGAGACTTTAACTGCGAGTGAATCAAAAAGGATGAAAAAACTTTTGACACGAAAGCCGACGGATCGGTTTTCACTTCGGCAAAAGAAAAACCCCCCATCCCGGAGGCCGAGCCACGAACTAGATAATCAATCACAACAAGATCGTAGGCATTAACTCTACAAACTCCAAGACCTAATAGCTTTTGAACAAGAACCAATACTTCTAACCTTACACATACACACATAAATACAACCACATCCGTACACGTTTGTTGTCTTAACTTGTTTAACTTTTTATTATTCTTAACTACTTCTTTTGACGAAATAGTTATCCCAATATAAACACGTACGTATAATATATATTGTGTTCATTTTTATTATTCTTAACTACTTCTTTAGATAATTCACTAGGAAATCCCTATGCGATAGCTGTAATTCACCTAGAGATTTCCTAGTAATTATTAATCATAAGAAATCCCTAGGAAATCTCAAGGAAATTCCGACGGATTAGCTAGGGCGAATTTTCTGTCACAAATTGCTAGGAAATCACTAAAAAAAACGTCACTAATAGTTGTGCACATAATCCGTGAGAAAATTGTAAGAATTCCTTAGGTAATTTCCTACGAAACGTTTCCTTAGAAAAAATTCGTGGGTGTTGCCCATTTTTGTGGTAGTGCATGAAAGCATGCAAGTTTAAGAAAATTTAAATACGAAAGTTTCTTATAAACGGATATCTTCTTCAGTTTCGTAATCATAACTTTTTAGTAAAAGAAGTGGACCAGAAAACCGTTATTTCATAGAATACCAGAAACAATGTTGGCGAGTATACCCAACAAAAACCGTAATATACTCTTTTGTTTCGTCATGATATATTTTGTTTTTCTAACTTTGTTAAGTTATGTATATGTTTTATTTGCAGATAACCTTTTTTTCAACCGGTCAGTATACTCATTAGTTTCGTTCTTTTAGCTTATCACGTAATTATAAAAATTAGTTATTAGTTATTTTTAATTTTCTTATAAATACTCGTGAATTTCACGGTCTTTTCTACAACAAAATGATAATATATGAGGTACCACAAAGTTTTTAATTTACAAATAATCTTTACTTCATTTTTATTTTTGTTTCGTAAAAATTGTTTGTTTACGAAATGAATGTGGATTACTTTTCTTATTCAAGACTATCTACTTGTTGAACAAGAGATGCATTTCATGTTCTTTATTATTCGCTTAGTAAAATGATATCTAATTATGTTTGTTGTTGTCTCTTACTTTATTCAAGCATGTAAGTGCTTAATGAATAACTTCTTTGCTTTGAAATTTCCCGCAATTCTGCGAGTCTTTAAGCTAGTTGAATTGCGAGTCTTTAAGCTAGTTAAAGAATATACCGCTGTAAGAACATTTCTATTTGTTATCAACATTTATCATACCCTTCTTCCAACTTATTTATTTCTACAAAACATCCTTAACATGAACATTGTTACAACATCGATATTACCCTGGCCGACTTTAACCCACTTTCTTTCGAGATATCAAAGTAAAGATGGTACTACTTAACCGAAGTACTCTCTTGATGACCCCATTCGACTCCATTTGTATAACCATCACCTCCGATCGCATGCACACTTTTCTCCGTCATTTCCTGACCCATTAAACCGAGCTTATGCATCATTCGGTCCAACAAGTTCGCACCTATCGGATGTTTATCAGTTACATATATATACAACCACACCAACGCCGCCACACCTGCAAATCCTAGCACTCCCGAAATAAAAAACCCGGTTGCCAATACAAACACGGCAATAACCGCCGAAACAAGCACAGGACTAAATATTACAAATAGTGGCGTGATCAATATCAGTCCAAACACCGTCCCTACAAATGTAAGACCCGAGAGCAAAATAAGTGAGCTACCGATTGTTATCTTAGTAGCTTTTCTCATGACTTCTTTACTACTTAAATCTTGTGTCATATGCTCACTCTTGTCCCTTATTTCTCTAGCCTTCGAACCCAAGTTTCGCATGGTACTATCCAACGTGTCTGCCCCTCTTGGATGTTCACCAGTCACGTACTTATACAACCACATTAAAACCGATGTTGTCACACCACCCAACATTTGTGACATCAAAAACTTGGCAACGGTTTTCAAAACCTCGTGTTGATCGCCATGTCCCTTTGTCCTCGCATGTTCTTTAAGTGCGTTGCTAGTCATCAAGGCTGACTGATCCACACGTCCCGTTGTATCTTCGCCTTTGTCCATTATTGCCAACCCCTTTGAATCAAAGTTTTTGGTCATGTCTCCCGAGGAGTCATGTGTTATGTTTCTGTATTTCACGTATTTGTATAACCATGCTAGAACTATTGTACCCCCGATACTAGATAGTACAGATGTCAAAAACCCGATTGCTAAAAGGAAAAGAGCGAGCACTGCTGGGACTAAAACCGGACTAAATAGCACGAGTAATGGAGTAACCACAACTAGTTCTAGTAGCGTGCCTGTAAACGTAAGACTGGACAAAACAATGAGGGAACTGCTGGCTGCTGCTGATGTGACGGCTTTGACCACGTGTTGGTACCGAGGTTTATTCGTATGTTGTTGCTGGTGGTGTTGCAATGTTCCTTGTTCTTCTTGGCGGCTTACAAGTTCGGTCATTTTGCGATGGTTGATGACACGTGTTTTTTTAGGTCTCTTTTTTTGATGTGATGAGTTGAAAGTAGTGGTTTTATCGCTTTATGTAGAGAGGTGGATGCTGTTGTTGAGTGACACGTGTGTGTAACATGCACGTGTACAAATATGAGGATTGAGGGCTGAGTGTGATTTGACGTGTGCATGCTTAACGTTAAAATACTTGATTTTGTCGGTTTATTGTTAGGGATAACTGCATGAAAATGTATCATATTTGTCATTTTTTGTTATTGTGTGTATTGAACTTTTTTTTATTATTGTGTGTACTGAACTTTTAAATTTCGACTTTTGTGTGTATTTTGTCACTTTTTGGCCATGTGAAATAACCATTTTACCCTTTAAATTTTAAAAAAAGTAAGGGTAAAACGGTCACAAATACACACAATAGTCGAAATTTGAAAGTTCAGTACACACAATAACAAAAAATGACAAGTATGATACATTTTCAAGTAATTAACCCTTATTGTTATTGTTATGCTGGCACGCTGCATTTTAATCTGCTTTATTTTATAGGGTTAGGTTACAAGGACCCTAAAATATCATTTGTACTTCTCCTATTTTTTTACGTTTTTTAATTTTTTTAATATTTTTTTTATTTTTATAATCTTTTATGTTATAAAACTATGAAACGAAAAGTGCGGAAAAAAATATATCAAATTTAACAAGTTAAAAATATTAAACAGTCAAAAAATACGGAACAGAAACTAATAAAAAACTGTGTCGCGCTGTAAATAGGGAGACAAAAAAAAGTACGGAACATTCGTATTTTTTGTGGGCCAATGGGTATCAATAGTAGCACTCTTTATATTAGGGTGTTACTATTGTTACCCCTGCCTCACAAAAAGTACGGATGTTTCGTATTTATATTATGGTACTCCGATTGGTACCCTTCCCGTTCTATAGAAAAAGTATATGTTTTGTCCTTTTGTCCCCTTGTTTATAGTATAACACAGTGTTTATCAATTTTTATTCCGTGTTTTTTGACAGTTTAATACTTTTGACTTGTTAAACTTTATATTTTTTGTTTCACGGTTTTCGTTTCACAGTTTTATAATATAAACAAAATTACTCTACATCCTATAGAGCGTTGTACAGTGTCTCAATTTGGGTTCTGAGCCCAACAGTGGGCTTATTTTGTTATGGGTGATGATTTGCACACTCTAAGAATTGATTGGCACACTCAAATTGTTTGTGTAATGCCTATTTTACCCTTAATATTTGCACACTCCACTAAATGATGTAAGGGCATAAGTGTCAAGACACACACAAATTTGAGTGTGTCAATTAATTCTTGAAGTGTGCAAATCAATACTCTTTTGTTAGAGTTCGGTTGTCCATTTTTTCCGGCCCATTCAGGGGCTGTTTGACAAAAAATATGATTTAGCGCTGAATGAATCATTGACGTTGAATGAATCAAAGATGCTGAACGAAACATAAGGTCTGTTTGACAAAAAGTATGATTTAGCGCTGAATGAATCAATGACGCTGAATAAATCATAAATGCTAAACAAAACATAATTCTTAGTAAAAATGTTTTTTTTAATTAGTATCCTGAATGTAAAGCGTATATATTTTTTTCATATAATAAAATCAAATGGATTATTTTATCTGATAAATATTGGAAGTTACATCATTTTTAAATTATGAGATGAATTAAATTAACCAAATACTTTAAAGAAACAAAATAAAGATGTCGTATAGTGTAACACCCCCATTTTTACAATATAGCAGCGGAAGATAATTTGGGGTATTACTTCATGGATACAACAATCATAATCAT